>NW_025571434.1:0-40557 GCF_020424385.1 Procambarus clarkii | reverse complement strand
CCGTAGGAGAAAGGAGATACCCACAAGACTAGAATACAAGTCATTAACAAGCATGCAAGTATAATACATAATACATGCAGACATATATAATCCAAAAAAATGTCAAATTTACGTACTTATTATTACATTACAAATATCCAAGGTTTTGAAGACACGTTTCCTCTTGCGCCCAACGAGTGAATACTGAGACCAGACCCCATAGGTCCCTATCCTCCTCATCATTTGTCTCACTGTGTCTCCACAGCTTGCACCGCCCATTTGAGACAGCGTCTGGACCTGTTAAAATAATGCATAAGCTGTAAGGTAATAGAGAATAATATATATCTTTCAATCTCAACATTAGATTTTCTAATTTCCAACTGTATTAAATAAATAGCATTAAAATATTTTCCTTCTTAACTATTACAAAAATCAACGAATTTGAGTAACTTTTGCTTTTGTTTTATTTGTACCTTAAACATAACACTGAACAATCAATTATGTGCCACCCCACCTTCCTTCATCTGCAAAAAAACTAATCAAAAGACATATGTACAAGGCTAAAAAAATTCAGCAACACTTACCATACTCAGGCTAAAAGAATTAAGCAACACTTACCATACTCTTTTTATATTCACTGTTAACTTTTAGCTCATGTGACAGACTTTCCACCTGCTCAACAGTTTCAAGTGGGGATGGAAGAATGTCTTCCAGGATTGGTATATCTCCATGTGTTTTTGACATATGGGTTTCCGTCATTTTGACAATATTCAGGATATCCCCTGATAAAAATGTCAATTTTGATAATTCCTTCATTATGTATTCCATTTTTTCTGTTACTGCAAAAAAAAAGGCTTACTAGAACAAGCATTTAGTGTTGCATATATATGATATATGTATTGATCCTTAGTGGATCCTATTTTAGTGACAGACACATTGGTGTCAGGTCACTGTCAAATGGGCTACTGTCATGTAGCCTTCAATTATGTAACCTCTCCCATTCTATGATAGGGGTGACACAGGGCAGCATCCTTAGACCCCCTCCTATTTGTTATATACATCAATGATCTGCTTTATGTCTCTAACATGATTAAACCTGTATTGTTTGATGATACTACCATCATCTACTTAGTTGCTTTACAAGAATGTAAAATTTCAATTCTGTACTCTCCCTCAATGTATTTTCTTGTATGTATAACAAAAAATAATCAACACATAATAAATCGGTACTTACTAGATTTTTCGAAAGGAGAGCTTTCAGTTCTGTCTTGTCTTGGAGTTTGAGGGGAAGGTTTTGTACTCGGCCTGTAGATAGACTTGTTGGTCCCACAAGATTCTGTCAGGGGTGGAAGCGTATTAGCATTGTATAGAAAATATTTACAAAATAGTTTTAAATACATAAAACTACAAATAGTAATTATTGAATTATTACATTAGCTTATAGCTTTTATGAATGCATTAAAAAATTTTGTTTCACACAATGGAGCGACACCATTTAAAGTGTTTCCATCACCCTGAAGGCTGGTAAAAATATATTACATTAAAATCATACACAAGTACGTTACTATCTGTGTATGTAAATGTTTCTCCAGTTACTTAAAGCTTACCAGTTCTGTCTTGTCTAGGAGTTTGAGGGGAAGGTTTTGTACTCGGCCTGTAGAGAGACTTGCTGGTCCCACATGATTCTGTCAGGGGTGGAAGCGTATTAGCATTGTATAGAAAATATTTACAAAATAGTTTTAAATACATAAAACTACAAATAGTAATTATTGAATTATTACATTAGCTTATAGCTTTTATGAATGCATTAAAAAATTTTGTTTCACACAATGGAGCGACACCATTTAAAGTGTTTCCATCACCCTGAAGGCTGGTAAAAATATATTACATTAAAATCATACACAAGTACGTTACTATCTGTGTATGTAAATGTTTCTCCAGTTACTTAAAGCTTACCTAAGTTACTTAAAGCTTACACTTCACAGCAATTATATCCAGGTAACGAATATACATTGTTAGGAAATTTATGAGAAATTTTATTATCTGGAGATGTTTTATAAATCATGGTATTTTCAGCCTCCTTTATTCTTTTTGTAATTTGGACAATTGGATTTTTACTTGATCTGACCATCTTTTTCAGCTGATGCAAATAATTTTCAAATGGAAAAGCTGAACAACTGTCAAGAGTACCATGTTCCTCAGCATCTGCTGTTAGGTGAATCAAACTGTGAACATTGTAGACTAGAAAATCTTTCCCATACAGATCACCACACCTTGATACAAAATTCAGCAAAAGGTCATGAGCATATTTGCCGTATTTTAAGGACATACATGTGGGCGAAACAAGAAAACTTATACCAACACTGAGAGTAAGGAAATGATCATACATCTCTTGGGGTAGAATACCTATCAATACAAGCTTTCCTGTGTAGAGAAGAAACTGTCTGTATTCAGTTGCCTTCCATCTGTCAATTTCTTCCAAACCTCGTGGTTTACGTGCAAAAATATTGGGCACACAATCTTTTATGCTCACCAATCTAGCACTAATTTCAGAAATCTGGCGGCTACATAATTTAAATGTGTTTTTCCGTATCCAGGTGACAAGAAGTCGCTTCATAACACCAAGGCACACCTGGTGCATATAGTCAATGGGAAACGCTGCAATTAAGTCTATGTTCAAGTCACAGAATGGTGATTTACCATGATGATGTTGCGAGTTAGATTGATTATGGAAGCGTGTGTCTGTTCTAATGGTTAAATTTGTTACTTCTGGATATGTCATTTTCCCCATCCAAGTACCTTTCTGTTCACATTTGTCACAGCCATAATAACCTGAAAACAGTTTTATGGACTTCACCATAGCCTTAGCAGGTGCATCACAAATTACACATTGTAATTTTATGTTGATAGTTCTGTTACCATACTGAATCCCATGCAACAAAAGGTCATCCATATCAGATATAAAATCATATAAGAAATTTAAATCACTTGGCTTAGAACGTCCATACATGAGGACAACTGGAAAGACTTTCAAAGGTGTAATATTCATTACTGCACAGAGAACTGGCCACAAAGCATCATTTTTGCTTCTAAATATAGGAAGGCCATCAATGTTACATGACAATAATAATTGTCTCAGTCCTTTTATAGTTGCTTTTGGATATCTACTTATGTTTTTTAACAGTTCCTCTTTTAACCCAAAGTAGACATATTTCATTCCAGATTTTTGCTGAGTTTCTATGTACCTTTCAGAACTGATTAGTGTCCGAGCTGTTTTTGGTAAGTAGTCAATTCCCATTTGCCTCAAAATTTTTAATAATTCATCAACAGCATTGTGTGTAACACCATTCTTGTTTACCCACTGAATTAATAAATTCTGTGGGTAAACAAGTGAATGATGATTATCATGGTCATCATTCTCCTCCTCACTTTGAGAATTAGATAATACATCATGAATATCAGTAAGATTCATGTGTAAATCATCAATTTCAGAGCCTAATCCATACTCTTGATTTGACTCGGCTTCAAAAGAACTAATGTCATTGTCTGACGACTCAATCTCTGAACTTGATGCTGCCTCAGTAAGATTAATGGGTTCACTAGTGTGTACAGCTGTATTTGGATGCATTTTGTGTATACGTTTTAGCCTTCTTGATACTTGCATCCATCTGTTGTTGTATTGGAGTCGCTTTTTTCGCTTATACTCGTACATTCTGTTAAAGAGTGTCAAATTTCTACATTAGACTACCATATTACCTATATTATTGTTAATAATGTATTGACAGATGCAATATGTATTAAAATTCTAAAAATAAGTCATTCATTATATACAATGTGTGATAATTAAAGCTGGTGCATATAACATCCTTGTCAGGCGCATGCAAAAGTGAACACTTCCAGAATTGGAGACATGCAGAAATGTAACATATGGAAATAGAGGCATGCCAAAACAAAGACATGCATAAATTCAAATTCTTATCGAAATAATTTCTAGTGATTATTATATAAATTATTCCATCAGTACTAGATCAAATATTCAATACCATCCTCCCATTGGAAAGAGTAATCATGTCCTGTTGGACATTAATTATATGTTGAGATATAATCTAAAAGAAAATAGGGACCTTGAAATTGTTGTTAAACTCTATTTCAATAAAGGACACTATAGGGAACCTAGAACCCTGTATTACAAGTGTAAGCGATAATTTTGGAAAATTTAATTAAAGCTAATTGTGTAGGACACCTGGAGATATGGTGCCCATATCTAAAGAATCACATCAACTGGTAAAGGTATAGACTTGCCAATAAGTGGCTCCCAGGTTAGAGGCATAAAATGCCAAAAGTAGATGGTAGAATAAAAAGAAGATATTGTAAAAGGTAACCAAACAAAGATGCCACAGAAATATTAGAAAATTAACTTTCGCAAGCAGCGTGGTAGACATGGGTGGAACAAGTTAGGTGAGAGGGTGGTGGAGGCCAAAACCATAATCATAATCATCTGTATCAAACCTTATTACAGGTAAAACCAGTAGGCAGTCTACTGTATTTTATCAAACCGTTATTAGTATAATAGATCTCGTAATAATTTTGCAAAAATAATGGCATTTACTATTTTTAAAAGATTATTAGCAAATTTACAGAAATGGTGCATTCGGAAGACAAAACCAATTTTTCACTTTTGACAATTGAGCACCTGCTACATCCAGATTCTAGGGAGGAAAGGAAGGACGATCTTACTGGATCCCATAGCCTCTCCGAGGCACAAACCAGGCTTTTACATAACCCCCCCCCCTGCACCCGAGCATTTTAAAATAGTAAATGCCACTATTTTTGCAAAATTATTACGAGATCTATTATTCTAATAAGAGTTTGATAAAATACAAACCCTGGGGCCATAGAACGGCTATTTAATCCCCTTGAACGGACCTGTGCATGGGCCACTGAGGCATCGAAAAAAAACAGACCGGCTTGGGAAAAAAGCAAAATTGCCGGTCTATGGCCCAGCTGATGGCTGTGCATGAATGGCTAATGGCTAATGGCTGTTAGTTATGGACCTAGGTTAGACTATGTATGTTTAAATCTCTGATTTAAACAGAGCCAGTGTTCAGTCAAATAACTGAATTTATCAAATCTTATCCTTGTATAATATACAAGCTGATGTGAGATCCCTGTCTACAGGTGGACTGGAACTATTATCCAGTAGGCAGTCTACTGTATTTTATCAAACCGTTATTAGTATAATAGATCTCGTAATAATTTTGCAAAAATAATGGCATTTACTATTTTTAAAAGATTATTAGCAAATTTACAGAAATGGTGCATTCGGAAGACAAAACCAATTTTTCACTTTTGACAATTGAGCACCTGCTACATCCAGATTCTAGGGAGGAAAGGAAGGACGATCTTACTGGATCCCATAGCCTCTCCGAGGCACAAACCAGGCTTTTACATAACCCCCCCCCCCTGCACCCGAGCTTTTTAAAATAGTAAATGCCACTATTTTTGCAAAATTATTACGAGATCTATTATTCTAATAAGAGTTTGATAAAATACAAACCCTGGGGCCATAGAACGGCTATTTAATCCCCTTGAACGGACCTGTGCATGGGCCACTGAGGCATCGAAAAAAAACAGACCGGCTTGGGAAAAAAGCAAAATTGCCGGTCTATGGCCCAGCTGATGGCTGTGCATGAATGGCTAATGGCTAATGGCTGTTAGTTATGGACCTAGGTTAGACTATGTATGTTTAAATCTCTGATTTAAACAGAGCCAGTGTTCAGTCAAATAACTGAATTTATCAAATCTTATCCTTGTATAATATACAAGCTGATGTGAGATCCCTGTCTACAGGTGGACTGGAACTATTATCCAGTAGGCAGTCTACTGTATTTTATCAAACCGTTATTAGTATAATAGATCTCGTAATTATTTTGCAAAAATAATGGCATTTACTATTTTTAAAAGATTATTAGCAAATTTACAGAAATGGTGCATTCGGAAGACAAAACCAATTTTTCACTTTTGACAATTGAGCACCTGCTACATCCAGATTCTAGGGAGGAAAGGAAGGACGATCTTACTGGATCCCATAGCCTCTCCGAGGCACAAACCAGGCTTTTACATAACCCCCCCCCCCTGCACCCGAGCTTTTTAAAATAGTAAATGCCACTATTTTTGCAAAATTATTACGAGATCTATTATTCTAATAAGAGTTTGATAAAATACAAACCCTGGGGCCATAGAACGGCTATTTAATCCCCTTGAACGGACCTGTGCATGGGCCACTGAGGCATCGAAAAAAAACAGACCGGCTTGGGAAAAAAGCAAAATTGCCGGTCTATGGCCCAGCTGATGGCTGTGCATGAATGGCTAATGGCTGTTAGTTATGGACCTAGGTTAGACTATGTATGTTTAAATCTCTGATTTAAACAGAGCCAGTGTTCAGTCAAATAACTGAATTTATCAAATCTTATCCTTGTATAATATACAAGCTGATGTGAGATCCCTGTCTACAGGTGGACTGGAACTATTATCCAGTAGGCAGTCTACTGTATTTTATCAAGACTATAGGCTAGGCTAGGTTAGAGCCAGTGTTCAGTCAAATAACTGAATTTATCAAATCTTATCCTTGTATAATATACAAGCTGATGTGAGATCCCTGTCTACAGGTGGACTGGAACTTCTATCAACTAATCCATACATCAAACCTGTCCCTTACAGCCCACAATCTATCATTAGGAAAACCATGTGAGAAATCTTTAAGGAATTCTGATAAAGAAAGAGATCTAGGAGTGGTTCTAAATAGAAAACTATCACCTGAGGACCACATAAAGAACATTGTGTGAGGAGCCTATGCCATGCATTCCAACTTCAACAGCATGTTGTGGGGTGCCGATATTGTGTGCCATCACATGTAAACCAATCAAGCCCACAAATACGTCAACATGGACCAGCATTACACCGTCTAACATACTCTGTCAGATGTAACAACTAAATTTGTGAATTCAAGACCTAATCTATTGCATAACACAGTGTTAGTACGAGAAAAACATTACTTACATTCGAAGCCGTGTTTTAAAATGGCGCGGACCTTGGTCTACTGACGCTCCACACTGTGTGTTCGTTTGCGTATGATGAACGTGTGACAATTTACTACAACAATTATTTAATTATTCTTATTCTTTATTTTACTATTTTTAGGGTACATGAAATTTCCAAATTATTTGCACACAATAATATAATTGCATTGTCATAACCTTTATATATTACGGAAAATACGATGACATGAACGAAGTCAAAGTGAAGTTGAAGTCAAAGTCATTCGCCGAACGTATTAGTCATTTTTTTTCTCCCAAACGATAGGGGATAACAAATCCACATAGCATATAAGTGTAGAGTAAAGTCAATTTTATTCAGGAAAGTACATACATAGTTGATTTACAAACATAATGTTGGATTTATAGATAGAGCTAGTGCATACAATACCTAAAGCCAATATAGTAGGCATATAGCATTTCAGGCAACCGGGCAGTATATATGGACCCCTTACTCAAATCTCTGAATATGTTAGATATTAAGTCCCTGCACATACTCTCATGTGTATTTTATATATATAAAACGCTGCACTGTAATGTCAATCCTGACCCTAAAAGCTTCCTAGAAGGTTCTAACAGATCCCATGAGCACCACACCAGAAACAAATACCTGTAGGTGTGTACTGGTGCCTTATAGTGTGTACTCGTACCTTATGGTGGTATCAATGCATTGGCAATAAAATTCTCTACAAGATCATATGCATAAAATGTCACCGAAGCATTTGGTATCCCACCACGAAGTAAATAAACACGAAGATGACTCGCCGTGACACCCAAACAGGAAGTAAATGTTCATACTCTTTCGTTTGTTGCCAGCCTCACAGTCATCCTACAGCGCTCATTTTGATATCACTGAACTCACAATAAAATTCCCCACCCAGACATATGCCTATCAATGTCTAATTATGGTATCGGGTGACCCGCACGAGTGTGGGAACTGGGTGAAGCATTAGCCGTGATTTCAGCAGGGACGACACTGGTGTGATGCAGGGCTTTGAATGTTTATACTGATTTCACTGTCCTGACATTATTTCTGGAGCTACGTATTTCATTTTTATAGCAATGTGTTCGCAATAGAAAGTTCTATAAGAACATGGGTAGAGTTGGCCAACACAGCGTCAAATAAATTTGCGGCGAATAAAATCTTACGCGTGTTTGTACCCGTGAGCGTCAAAAGTTTTTACTTTGCTCATGTTTTTCAAGTTTATACTTGTTTCACACCGTTTTTTTTTGTATAGTGTTCGGAATAAAATTCCCTACACAGACATATGCATATCAAATACAATTCCTTGGAATTCACAGCTGTAGAGATGACGGAAAACACACAACCGGAACCCGCTCTTGACACTCCAACTCACACCCGCAACACCCACAAAAAAAGTTTCTCTTGTTTCATGTATACTTACTTTAGTTTTCGTGCTACAGTTCTCATTTAGGTATCAAAATATTCCTAAGAAAATAGACTACAATACTGAAACAATCTAAGACAATTATGTGTACTTACCAAAGCAAAGACGATTGTAGTAAAATAAGTTGAGCATTTTATCTCCACTCCACCTCCTTCAGGTACTGATTCCTGAAGTTGCTCAACAGATGTTCCTAGGTGGAGTGAAGCTGATGTAGGTGGTTATTTCTTGTCCACCCAATACACCCTTTTCCTGTGATAAGTGGTGTAATTACAAGGTATGACGCAAAGTGGAACATCGCATGTCTTGCACGCTATACCAGTTTCCTTCCTGATACCCGACTTTGAACACACTTCACACCTGCGACGTTTGGGGATTTTTACCAGCTCATGTTTCAATTTATAGTTCAGGCGAGTCTCTGCTATAACAACACGTCGCTGTTGTCTCTGGGTTGGCAATAAACTACTGTCTGAATCGTCGCTCTCACTATTGTTTTCAAACACTAATGTGGAATATGAATTATCTTCATCAGATTCAGCTTCAGCACTAGGTGTAGACGTGAAGAGAGGGCGCCTCACACCCGACGGGCCAGGTGTTGACGGGTCAGCAGCAGGATACACAGGACCAGTGTCATGATTTATGTCTGGAGCATGAACTAGATGTGGAGATGGTGTAGTTGTTGCAGGCCACTCTGCCTTGTCAAATTTCAATAAAGACCAAATAGCAACTTCATGGAACTAGAGCAGAGTTAGTTTCCTTCGATCATCTGTGTTGGCCTTGTACAATGCATGTACAATGCATTGAGTAAAGACCAAATAGCAACTTCATGGAACTAGAGCAGAGTTAGTTTCCTTCGATCATCTGTGTTGGCCTTGTACAATGCAACCACAAGTTGACATTGAATGTGAATTAACAATGAGACAAGTAAGATTTATACTAATACATTTATACTAACTCTGTTGAGCGTTGACCATTTATACATCAAATCTGTTGATGTGAGCACTTTAGTTTAGTCTGCCGTTTAAAGAAAAAAAGAGCATATCAATGGTATATCACAGAAAACGAATTTATCATAAACTCATGTATTTGTCTTATCATATTGAACTGCATTCATATTTTTAATATATAACAATATGAATATACAAATTTCTGTAAATCCCCTACCTTGTTGGAATCTGTGGAAATGAATGAGCAAATGTGCTGGCTGAAGGCGCTGAAGGAAACCACATTGGTTTCATTTTGGATACAAATGTCCATGGAGATTCAAAATGGAAACTAATTATATAGTTGAACCTGCAGAGACGAGTTTAAGAATCTGTGTTGAGAGTGATGGACACAGCCTTCACAATTATACTTCAGAGAATGTAAACATCTAAGAGTCATTAGAAATATGTGTAGAATAATAAACCCTACATTGTTTGAGTTAGGGAAAACACCATTTGTGATATATAGATACTATAGCTGTTCCTAAAGATTCACCCTTTTTTGCACCAGCAAGATAACATATAAGATTTTAAGAGTTGACGAATGTTAATATTCTTGTTTGATAAACTGTGAACTTGAGACATAGTTAATAAGAACATATTAACACAACAAAATGTTTTCAGAATCTTTAACACCACTTTCCAGCAACTTATATAATTTATATAAATTATTTTAGAGAATAATACATAAATTATATATTTAAACATGATATAGTGTTTAGTGGAATGTATAAGGAGTCAAATTGTGTTAAAAAGAGCAATTTTTAGAAAATTTGGAAAAATACTTTTTTCTGTTCAAATTATAACTAAATGGATTTTAAAGGTTTCACTCAGCCAATATATATCATTCACAATTTATTAATGAATTTTACAAAAAAACACCATAAATTTTATATTTAAACATGTAAAAACTATTTGTTTTACATTTGGAAGAAAATAATTGTAGAAAAACAATTTATAATTAAACCTTTGTGTTTGGATTTTTTGAGTAAAAGTTTCTCAAAGGCTTTCCTGCACCATTCTCAATGCAAATCATTCCCACACCTATGGGAAGAGATAGTAGCAAACGTTGTGTAAATGATTTGTGTTTGGATTTGGCATATATCGACGTTTCAGCCGGATTAGAGCGGTTTTACGTGTACATCTTCCCTCCGTAATATAAACGGAAAATCAAGAACATTTTAGTTAATTCTAATGAAAACACATTGTTTTTTTATCATTTGTATTGGAAACAACATTGTCATATGTCTTTTCTTGGATCTAAATAATACGAAACCTCGCTCAATGATTTGAAGTTAAAATCCTCAAATATGGTAAAATAGTGACTTTTTCACGTTAATCATGTAGTTTGATATTACGTAAATATATTCATTTTTACCAATATTTCGATACTATTTCATGTAGTATTACGATATGTGATTTGGCCTTCAAATCTCAGAATTTCGCATAATATTGCATTTTAAGCAAGTTTTCTTGCATTTTGTTTCGTACGAAAAATCATCGAATTTAGCAATATTTTGACGTTTATCATCCCCTTTTCCTTTATGTGATTTAAACAAAATATCATCGAATTAGGCAATATTTTGCCGTTTTCCACGTTTTTGTGAATTTTCAGTCTATGGGTATTAATTCATATATATACGATAAAAATGATGCAAACACATAATTGATTAGATGATAACCTTAAATACTTCATTTTCAATCATCTATTTGTTTCTCGTTAAAATACTGAGTAAGATATTGAAAAGGGGAGAAGTTCGGTTTTTATTGCATATATCGACGTTTCAGCCGGATTAGAGCGGTTTTACGTGTACATCTTCCCTCCGTAATATAAACGGAAAATCAAGAACATTTTAGTTAATTCTAATGAAAACACATTGTTTTTTTATCATTTGTATTGGAAACAACATTGTCATATGTCTTTTCTTGGATCTAAATAATACGAAACCTCGCTCAATGATTTGAAGTTAAAATCCTCAAATATGGTAAAATAGTGACTTTTTCACGTTAATCATGTAGTTTGATATTACGTAAATATATTCATTTTTACCAATATTTCGATACTATTTCATGTAGTATTACGATATGTGATTTGGCCTTCAAATCTCAGAATTTCGCATAATATTGCATTTTAAGCAAGTTTTCTTGCATTTTGTTTCGTACGAAAAATCATCGAATTTAGCAATATTTTGACGTTTATCATCCCCTTTTCCTTTATGTGATTTAAACAAAATATCATCGAATTAGGCAATATTTTGCCGTTTTCCACGTTTTTGTGAATTTTCAGTCTATGGGTATTAATTCATATATATACGATAAAAATGATGCAAACACATAATTGATTAGATAATAACCTTAAATACTTCATTTTCAATCATCTATTTGTTTCTCGTTAAAATACTGAGTAAGATATTGAAAGGGGAGAAGTTCGGTTTTTATTGCATATATCGACGTTTCAGCCGGATTAGAGCGGTTTTACGTGTACATCTTCCCTCCGTAATATAAACGGAAAATCAAGAACATTTTAGTTAATTCTAATGAAAACACATTGTTTTTTTATCATTTGTATTGGAAACAACATTGTCATATGTCTTTTCTTGGATCTAAATAATACGAAACCTCGCTCAATGATTTGAAGTTAAAATCCTCAAATATGGTAAAATAGTGACTTTTTCACGTTAATCATGTAGTTTGATATTACGTAAATATATTCATTTTTACCAATATTTCGATACTATTTCATGTAGTATTACGATATGTGATTTGGCCTTCAAATCTCAGAATTTCGCATAATATTGCATTTTAAGCAAGTTTTCTTGCATTTTGTTTCGTACGAAAAATCATCGAATTTAGCAATATTTTGACGTTTATCATCCCCTTTTCCTTTATGTGATTTAAACAAAATATCATCGAATTAGGCAATATTTTGCCGTTTTCCACGTTTTTGTGAATTTTCAGTCTATGGGTATTAATTCATATATATACGATAAAAATGATGCAAACACATAATTGATTAGATGATAACCTTAAATACTTCATTTTCAATCATCTATTTGTTTCTCGTTAAAATACTGAGTAAGATATTGAAAAGGGGAGAAGTTCGGTTTTTATTGCATATATCGACGTTTCAGCCGGATTAGAGCGGTTTTACGTGTACATCTTCCCTCCGTAATATAAACGGAAAATCAAGAACATTTTAGTTAATTCTAATGAAAACACATTGTTTTTTTATCATTTGTATTGGAAACAACATTGTCATATGTCTTTTCTTGGATCTAAATAATACGAAACCTCGCTCAATGATTTGAAGTTAAAATCCTCAAATATGGTAAAATAGTGACTTTTTCACGTTAATCATGTAGTTTGATATTACGTAAATATATTCATTTTTACCAATATTTCGATACTATTTCATGTAGTATTACGATATGTGATTTGGCCTTCAAATCTCAGAATTTCGCATAATATTGCATTTTAAGCAAGTTTTCTTGCATTTTGTTTCGTACGAAAAATCATCGAATTTAGCAATATTTTGACGTTTATCATCCCCTTTTCCTTTATGTGATTTAAACAAAATATCATCGAATTAGGCAATATTTTGCCGTTTTCCACGTTTTTGTGAATTTTCAGTCTATGGGTATTAATTCATATATATACGATAAAAATGATGCAAACACATAATTGATTAGATAATAACCTTAAATACTTCATTTTCAATCATCTATTTGTTTCTCGTTAAAATACTGAGTAAGATATTGAAAGGGGGAGAAGTTCGGTTTTTATTGCATATATCGACGTTTCAGCCGGATTAGAGCGGTTTTACGTGTACATCTTCCCTCCGTAATATAAACGGAAAATCAAGAACATTTTAGTTAATTCTAATGAAAACACATTGTTTTTTTATCATTTGTATTGGAAACAACATTGTCATATGTCTTTTCTTGGATCTAAATAATACGAAACCTCGCTCAATGATTTGAAGTTAAAATCCTCAAATATGGTAAAATAGTGACTTTTTCACGTTAATCATGTAGTTTGATATTACGTAAATATATTCATTTTTACCAATATTTCGATACTATTTCATGTAGTATTACGATATGTGATTTGGCCTTCAAATCTCAGAATTTCGCATAATATTGCATTTTAAGCAAGTTTTCTTGCATTTTGTTTCGTACGAAAAATCATCGAATTTAGCAATATTTTGACGTTTATCATCCCCTTTTCCTTTATGTGATTTAAACAAAATATCATCGAATTAGGCAATATTTTGCCGTTTTCCACGTTTTTGTGAATTTTCAGTCTATGGGTATTAATTCATATATATACGATAAAAATGATGCAAACACATAATTGATTAGATAATAACCTTAAATACTTCATTTTCAATCATCTATTTGTTTCTCGTTAAAATACTGAGTAAGATATTGAAAGGGGGAGAAGTTCGGTTTTTATTGCATATATCGACGTTTCAGCCGGATTAGAGCGGTTTTACGTGTACATCTTCCCTCCGTAATATAAACGAAAAATCAAGAACATTTTAGTTAATTCTAATGAAAACACATTGTTTTTTATCATTTGTATTGGAAACAACATTGTCATATGTCTTTTCTTGGATCGAAATAATACGAAACCTCGCTCAATGATTTGAAGTTAAAATCCTCAAACATGGTAAAATAGTGACTTTTTCACGTTAATCATGTAGTTTGATATTACGTAAATATACTCATTTTTACCAATATTTCGATACTATTTCATGTAGTATTACGATATGTGATTTGGCCTTCAAATCTCAGAATTTCGCATAATATTGCATTTTAAGCAAGTTTTCTTGCATTTTGTTTCGTACGAAAAATCATCGAATTTAGCAATATTTTGACGTTTATCATCCCCTTTTCCTTTATGTGATTTAAACAAAATATCATCGAATTAGGCAATATTTTGCCGTTTTCCACGTTTTTGTGAATTTTCAGTCTATGGGTATTAATTCATATATATACGATAAAAATGATGCAAACACATAATTGATTAGATAATAACCTTAAATACTTCATTTTCAATCATCTATTTGTTTCTCGTTAAAATACTGAGTAAGATATTGAAAAAGGAGAAGTTCGGTTTTTATTGCATATATCGACGTTTCAGCCGGATTAGAGCGGTTTTACGTGTACATCTTCCCTCCGTAATATAAACGGAAAATCAAGAACATTTTAGTTAATTCTAATGAAAACACATTGTTTTTTTATCATTTGTATTGGAAACAACATTGTCATATGTCTTTTCTTGGATCTAAATAATACGAAACCTCGCTCAATGATTTGAAGTTAAAATCCTCAAATATGGTAAAATAGTGACTTTTTCACGTTAATCATGTAGTTTGATATTACGTAAATATATTCATTTTTACCAATATTTCGATACTATTTCATGTAGTATTACGATATGTGATTTGGCCTTCAAATCTCAGAATTTCGCATAATATTGCATTTTAAGCAAGTTTTCTTGCATTTTGTTTCGTACGAAAAATCATCGAATTTAGCAATATTTTGACGTTTATCATCCCCTTTTCCTTTATGTGATTTAAACAAAATATCATCGAATTAGGCAATATTTTGCCGTTTTCCACGTTTTTGTGAATTTTCAGTCTATGGGTATTAATTCATATATATACGATAAAAATGATGCAAACACATAATTGATTAGATAATAACCTTAAATACTTCATTTTCAATCATCTATTTGTTTCTCGTTAAAATACTGAGTAAGATATTGAAAGGGGGAGAAGTTCGGTTTTTATTGCATATATCGACGTTTCAGCCGGATTAGAGCGGTTTTACGTGTACATCTTCCCTCCGTAATATAAACGGAAAATCAAGAACATTTTAGTTAATTCTAATGAAAACACATTGTTTTTTTATCATTTGTATTGGAAACAACATTGTCATATGTCTTTTCTTGGATCTAAATAATACGAAACCTCGCTCAATGATTTGAAGTTAAAATCCTCAAATATGGTAAAATAGTGACTTTTTCACGTTAATCATGTAGTTTGATATTACGTAAATATATTCATTTTTACCAATATTTCGATACTATTTCATGTAGTATTACGATATGTGATTTGGCCTTCAAATCTCAGAATTTCGCATAATATTGCATTTTAAGCAAGTTTTCTTGCATTTTGTTTCGTACGAAAAATCATCGAATTTAGCAATATTTTGACGTTTATCATCCCCTTTTCCTTTATGTGATTTAAACAAAATATCATCGAATTAGGCAATATTTTGCCGTTTTCCACGTTTTTGTGAATTTTCAGTCTATGGGTATTAATTCATATATATACGATAAAAATGATGCAAACACATAATTGATTAGATAATAACCTTAAATACTTCATTTTCAATCATCTATTTGTTTCTCGTTAAAATACTGAGTAAGATATTGAAAGGGGGAGAAGTTCGGTTTTTATTGCATATATCGACGTTTCAGCCGGATTAGAGCGGTTTTACGTGTACATCTTCCCTCCGTAATATAAACGGAAAATCAAGAACATTTTAGTTAATTCTAATGAAAACACATTGTTTTTTTATCATTTGTATTGGAAACAACATTGTCATATGTCTTTTCTTGGATCTAAATAATACGAAACCTCGCTCAATGATTTGAAGTTAAAATCCTCAAATATGGTAAAATAGTGACTTTTTCACGTTAATCATGTAGTTTGATATTACGTAAATATATTCATTTTTACCAATATTTCGATACTATTTCATGTAGTATTACGATATGTGATTTGGCCTTCAAATCTCAGAATTTCGCATAATATTGCATTTTAAGCAAGTTTTCTTGCATTTTGTTTCGTACGAAAAATCATCGAATTTAGCAATATTTTGACGTTTATCATCCCCTTTTCCTTTATGTGATTTAAACAAAATATCATCGAATTAGGCAATATTTTGCCGTTTTCCACGTTTTTGTGAATTTTCAGTCTATGGGTATTAATTCATATATATACGATAAAAATGATGCAAACACATAATTGATTAGATGATAACCTTAAATACTTCATTTTCAATCATCTATTTGTTTCTCGTTAAAATACTGAGTAAGATATTGAAAAGGGGAGAAGTTCGGTTTTTATTGCATATATCGACGTTTCAGCCGGATTAGAGCGGTTTTACGTGTACATCTTCCCTCCGTAATATAAACGGAAAATCAAGAACATTTTAGTTAATTCTAATGAAAACACATTGTTTTTTTATCATTTGTATTGGAAACAACATTGTCATATGTCTTTTCTTGGATCTAAATAATACGAAACCTCGCTCAATGATTTGAAGTTAAAATCCTCAAATATGGTAAAATAGTGACTTTTTCACGTTAATCATGTAGTTTGATATTACGTAAATATATTCATTTTTACCAATATTTCGATACTATTTCATGTAGTATTACGATATGTGATTTGGCCTTCAAATCTCAGAATTTCGCATAATATTGCATTTTAAGCAAGTTTTCTTGCATTTTGTTTCGTACGAAAAATCATCGAATTTAGCAATATTTTGACGTTTATCATCCCCTTTTCCTTTATGTGATTTAAACAAAATATCATCGAATTAGGCAATATTTTGCCGTTTTCCACGTTTTTGTGAATTTTCAGTCTATGGGTATTAATTCATATATATACGATAAAAATGATGCAAACACATAATTGATTAGATAATAACCTTAAATACTTCATTTTCAATCATCTATTTGTTTCTCGTTAAAATACTGAGTAAGATATTGAAAGGGGGAGAAGTTCGGTTTTTATTGCATATATCGACGTTTCAGCCGGATTAGAGCGGTTTTACGTGTACATCTTCCCTCCGTAATATAAACGGAAAATCAAGAACATTTTAGTTAATTCTAATGAAAACACATTGTTTTTTTATCATTTGTATTGGAAACAACATTGTCATATGTCTTTTCTTGGATCTAAATAATACGAAACCTCGCTCAATGATTTGAAGTTAAAATCCTCAAATATGGTAAAATAGTGACTTTTTCACGTTAATCATGTAGTTTGATATTACGTAAATATATTCATTTTTACCAATATTTCGATACTATTTCATGTAGTATTACGATATGTGATTTGGCCTTCAAATCTCAGAATTTCGCATAATATTGCATTTTAAGCAAGTTTTCTTGCATTTTGTTTCGTACGAAAAATCATCGAATTTAGCAATATTTTGACGTTTATCATCCCCTTTTCCTTTATGTGATTTAAACAAAATATCATCGAATTAGGCAATATTTTGCCGTTTTCCACGTTTTTGTGAATTTTCAGTCTATGGGTATTAATTCATATATATACGATAAAAATGATGCAAACACATAATTGATTAGATAATAACCTTAAATACTTCATTTTCAATCATCTATTTGTTTCTCGTTAAAATACTGAGTAAGATATTGAAAGGGGGAGAAGTTCGGTTTTTATTGCATATATCGACGTTTCAGCCGGATTAGAGCGGTTTTACGTGTACATCTTCCCTCCGTAATATAAACGGAAAATCAAGAACATTTTAGTTAATTCTAATGAAAACACATTGTTTTTTTATCATTTGTATTGGAAACAACATTGTCATATGTCTTTTCTTGGATCTAAATAATACGAAACCTCGCTCAATGATTTGAAGTTAAAATCCTCAAATATGGTAAAATAGTGACTTTTTCACGTTAATCATGTAGTTTGATATTACGTAAATATATTCATTTTTACCAATATTTCGATACTATTTCATGTAGTATTACGATATGTGATTTGGCCTTCAAATCTCAGAATTTCGCATAATATTGCATTTTAAGCAAGTTTTCTTGCATTTTGTTTCGTACGAAAAATCATCGAATTTAGCAATATTTTGACGTTTATCATCCCCTTTTCCTTTATGTGATTTAAACAAAATATCATCGAATTAGGCAATATTTTGCCGTTTTCCACGTTTTTGTGAATTTTCAGTCTATGGGTATTAATTCATATATATACGATAAAAATGATGCAAACACATAATTGATTAGATAATAACCTTAAATACTTCATTTTCAATCATCTATTTGTTTCTCGTTAAAATACTGAGTAAGATATTGAAAGGGGAGAAGTTCGGTTTTTATTGCATATATCGACGTTTCAGCCGGATTAGAGCGGTTTTACGTGTACATCTTCCCTCCGTAATATAAACGGAAAATCAAGAACATTTTAGTTAATTCTAATGAAAACACATTGTTTTTTTATCATTTGTATTGGAAACAACATTGTCATATGTCTTTTCTTGGATCTAAATAATACGAAACCTCGCTCAATGATTTGAAGTTAAAATCCTCAAATATGGTAAAATAGTGACTTTTTCACGTTAATCATGTAGTTTGATATTACGTAAATATATTCATTTTTACCAATATTTCGATACTATTTCATGTAGTATTACGATATGTGATTTGGCCTTCAAATCTCAGAATTTCGCATAATATTGCATTTTAAGCAAGTTTTCTTGCATTTTGTTTCGTACGAAAAATCATCGAATTTAGCAATATTTTGACGTTTATCATCCCCTTTTCCTTTATGTGATTTAAACAAAATATCATCGAATTAGGCAATATTTTGCCGTTTTCCACGTTTTTGTGAATTTTCAGTCTATGGGTATTAATTCATATATATACGATAAAAATGATGCAAACACATAATTGATTAGATATAACCTTAAATACTTCATTTTCAATCATCTATTTGTTTCTCGTTAAAATACTGAGTAAGATATTGAAAGGGGGAGAAGTTCGGTTTTTATTGCATATATCGACGTTTCAGCCGGATTAGAGCGGTTTTACGTGTACATCTTCCCTCCGTAATATAAACGGAAAATCAAGAACATTTTAGTTAATTCTAATGAAAACACATTGTTTTTTTATCATTTGTATTGGAAACAACATTGTCATATGTCTTTTCTTGGATCTAAATAATACGAAACCTCGCTCAATGATTTGAAGTTAAAATCCTCAAATATGGTAAAATAGTGACTTTTTCACGTTAATCATGTAGTTTGATATTACGTAAATATATTCATTTTTACCAATATTTCGATACTATTTCATGTAGTATTACGATATGTGATTTGGCCTTCAAATCTCAGAATTTCGCATAATATTGCATTTTAAGCAAGTTTTCTTGCATTTTGTTTCGTACGAAAAATCATCGAATTTAGCAATATTTTGACGTTTATCATCCCCTTTTCCTTTATGTGATTTAAACAAAATATCATCGAATTAGGCAATATTTTGCCGTTTTCCACGTTTTTGTGAATTTTCAGTCTATGGGTATTAATTCATATATATACGATAAAAATGATGCAAACACATAATTGATTAGATAATAACCTTAAATACTTCATTTTCAATCATCTATTTGTTTCTCGTTAAAATACTGAGTAAGATATTGAAAGGGGAGAAGTTCGGTTTTTATTGCATATATCGACGTTTCAGCCGGATTAGAGCGGTTTTACGTGTACATCTTCCCTCCGTAATATAAACGGAAAATCAAGAACATTTTAGTTAATTCTAATGAAAACACATTGTTTTTTTATCATTTGTATTGGAAACAACATTGTCATATGTCTTTTCTTGGATCTAAATAATACGAAACCTCGCTCAATGATTTGAAGTTAAAATCCTCAAATATGGTAAAATAGTGACTTTTTCACGTTAATCATGTAGTTTGATATTACGTAAATATATTCATTTTTACCAATATTTCGATACTATTTCATGTAGTATTACGATATGTGATTTGGCCTTCAAATCTCAGAATTTCGCATAATATTGCATTTTAAGCAAGTTTTCTTGCATTTTGTTTCGTACGAAAAATCATCGAATTTAGCAATATTTTGACGTTTATCATCCCCTTTTCCTTTATGTGATTTAAACAAAATATCATCGAATTAGGCAATATTTTGCCGTTTTCCACGTTTTTGTGAATTTTCAGTCTATGGGTATTAATTCATATATATACGATAAAAATGATGCAAACACATAATTGATTAGATGATAACCTTAAATACTTCATTTTCAATCATCTATTTGTTTCTCGTTAAAATACTGAGTAAGATATTGAAAGGGGGAGAAGTTCGGTTTTTATTGCATATATCGACGTTTCAGCCGGATTAGAGCGGTTTTACGTGTACATCTTCCCTCCGTAATATAAACGGAAAATCAAGAACATTTTAGTTAATTCTAATGAAAACACATTGTTTTTTTATCATTTGTATTGGAAACAACATTGTCATATGTCTTTTCTTGGATCTAAATAATACGAAACCTCGCTCAATGATTTGAAGTTAAAATCCTCAAATATGGTAAAATAGTGACTTTTTCACGTTAATCATGTAGTTTGATATTACGTAAATATATTCATTTTTACCAATATTTCGATACTATTTCATGTAGTATTACGATATGTGATTTGGCCTTCAAATCTCAGAATTTCGCATAATATTGCATTTTAAGCAAGTTTTCTTGCATTTTGTTTCGTACGAAAAATCATCGAATTTAGCAATATTTTGACGTTTATCATCCCCTTTTCCTTTATGTGATTTAAACAAAATATCATCGAATTAGGCAATATTTTGCCGTTTTCCACGTTTTTGTGAATTTTCAGTCTATGGGTATTAATTCATATATATACGATAAAAATGATGCAAACACATAATTGATTAGATAATAACCTTAAATACTTCATTTTCAATCATCTATTTGTTTCTCGTTAAAATACTGAGTAAGATATTGAAAGGGGGAGAAGTTCGGTTTTTATTGCATATATCGACGTTTCAGCCGGATTAGAGCGGTTTTACGTGTACATCTTCCCTCCGTAATATAAACGGAAAATCAAGAACATTTTAGTTAATTCTAATGAAAACACATTGTTTTTTTATCATTTGTATTGGAAACAACATTGTCATATGTCTTTTCTTGGATCTAAATAATACGAAACCTCGCTCAATGATTTGAAGTTAAAATCCTCAAATATGGTAAAATAGTGACTTTTTCACGTTAATCATGTAGTTTGATATTACGTAAATATATTCATTTTTACCAATATTTCGATACTATTTCATGTAGTATTACGATATGTGATTTGGCCTTCAAATCTCAGAATTTCGCATAATATTGCATTTTAAGC
The DNA here is from genome assembly GCF_020424385.1 of Procambarus clarkii. NCBI lineage: Eukaryota > Metazoa > Arthropoda > Malacostraca > Decapoda > Cambaridae > Procambarus > Procambarus clarkii. The sequence goes on along the minus strand of NW_025571434.1, from coordinate 18,884 downwards.
AAGTTTTCTTGCATTTTGTTTCGTACGAAAAATCATCGAATTTAGCAATATTTTGACGTTTATCATCCCCTTTTCCTTTATGTGATTTAAACAAAATATCATCGAATTAGGCAATATTTTGCCGTTTTCCACGTTTTTGTGAATTTTCAGTCTATGGGTATTAATTCATATATATACGATAAAAATGATGCAAACACATAATTGATTAGATGATAACCTTAAATACTTCATTTTCAATCATCTATTTGTTTCTCGTTAAAATACTGAGTAAGATATTGAAAAGGGGAGAAGTTCGGTTTTTATTGCATATATCGACGTTTCAGCCGGATTAGAGCGGTTTTACGTGTACATCTTCCCTCCGTAATATAAACGGAAAATCAAGAACATTTTAGTTAATTCTAATGAAAACACATTGTTTTTTTATCATTTGTATTGGAAACAACATTGTCATATGTCTTTTCTTGGATCTAAATAATACGAAACCTCGCTCAATGATTTGAAGTTAAAATCCTCAAATATGGTAAAATAGTGACTTTTTCACGTTAATCATGTAGTTTGATATTACGTAAATATATTCATTTTTACCAATATTTCGATACTATTTCATGTAGTATTACGATATGTGATTTGGCCTTCAAATCTCAGAATTTCGCATAATATTGCATTTTAAGCAAGTTTTCTTGCATTTTGTTTCGTACGAAAAATCATCGAATTTAGCAATATTTTGACGTTTATCATCCCCTTTTCCTTTATGTGATTTAAACAAAATATCATCGAATTAGGCAATATTTTGCCGTTTTCCACGTTTTTGTGAATTTTCAGTCTATGGGTATTAATTCATATATATACGATAAAAATGATGCAAACACATAATTGATTAGATAATAACCTTAAATACTTCATTTTCAATCATCTATTTGTTTCTCGTTAAAATACTGAGTAAGATATTGAAAGGGGGAGAAGTTCGGTTTTTATTGCATATATCGACGTTTCAGCCGGATTAGAGCGGTTTTACGTGTACATCTTCCCTCCGTAATATAAACGGAAAATCAAGAACATTTTAGTTAATTCTAATGAAAACACATTGTTTTTTTATCATTTGTATTGGAAACAACATTGTCATATGTCTTTTCTTGGATCTAAATAATACGAAACCTCGCTCAATGATTTGAAGTTAAAATCCTCAAATATGGTAAAATAGTGACTTTTTCACGTTAATCATGTAGTTTGATATTACGTAAATATATTCATTTTTACCAATATTTCGATACTATTTCATGTAGTATTACGATATGTGATTTGGCCTTCAAATCTCAGAATTTCGCATAATATTGCATTTTAAGCAAGTTTTCTTGCATTTTGTTTCGTACGAAAAATCATCGAATTTAGCAATATTTTGACGTTTATCATCCCCTTTTCCTTTATGTGATTTAAACAAAATATCATCGAATTAGGCAATATTTTGCCGTTTTCCACGTTTTTGTGAATTTTCAGTCTATGGGTATTAATTCATATATATACGATAAAAATGATGCAAACACATAATTGATTAGATGATAACCTTAAATACTTCATTTTCAATCATCTATTTGTTTCTCGTTAAAATACTGAGTAAGATATTGAAAGGGGGAGAAGTTCGGTTTTTATTGCATATATCGACGTTTCAGCCGGATTAGAGCGGTTTTACGTGTACATCTTCCCTCCGTAATATAAACGGAAAATCAAGAACATTTTAGTTAATTCTAATGAAAACACATTGTTTTTTTATCATTTGTATTGGAAACAACATTGTCATATGTCTTTTCTTGGATCTAAATAATACGAAACCTCGCTCAATGATTTGAAGTTAAAATCCTCAAATATGGTAAAATAGTGACTTTTTCACGTTAATCATGTAGTTTGATATTACGTAAATATATTCATTTTTACCAATATTTCGATACTATTTCATGTAGTATTACGATATGTGATTTGGCCTTCAAATCTCAGAATTTCGCATAATATTGCATTTTAAGCAAGTTTTCTTGCATTTTGTTTCGTACGAAAAATCATCGAATTTAGCAATATTTTGACGTTTATCATCCCCTTTTCCTTTATGTGATTTAAACAAAATATCATCGAATTAGGCAATATTTTGCCGTTTTCCACGTTTTTGTGAATTTTCAGTCTATGGGTATTAATTCATATATATACGATAAAAATGATGCAAACACATAATTGATTAGATGATAACCTTAAATACTTCATTTTCAATCATCTATTTGTTTCTCGTTAAAATACTGAGTAAGATATTGAAAAGGGGAGAAGTTCGGTTTTTATTGCATATATCGACGTTTCAGCCGGATTAGAGCGGTTTTACGTGTACATCTTCCCTCCGTAATATAAACGGAAAATCAAGAACATTTTAGTTAATTCTAATGAAAACACATTGTTTTTTTATCATTTGTATTGGAAACAACATTGTCATATGTCTTTTCTTGGATCTAAATAATACGAAACCTCGCTCAATGATTTGAAGTTAAAATCCTCAAATTGGTAAAATAGTGACTTTTTCACGTTAATCATGTAGTTTGATATTACGTAAATATATTCATTTTTACCAATATTTCGATACTATTTCATGTAGTATTACGATATGTGATTTGGCCTTCAAATCTCAGAATTTCGCATAATATTGCATTTTAAGCAAGTTTTCTTGCATTTTGTTTCGTACGAAAAATCATCGAATTTAGCAATATTTTGACGTTTATCATCCCCTTTTCCTTTATGTGATTTAAACAAAATATCATCGAATTAGGCAATATTTTGCCGTTTTCCACGTTTTTGTGAATTTTCAGTCTATGGGTATTAATTCATATATATACGATAAAAATGATGCAAACACATAATTGATTAGATAATAACCTTAAATACTTCATTTTCAATCATCTATTTGTTTCTCGTTAAAATACTGAGTAAGATATTGAAAGGGGGAGAAGTTCGGTTTTTATTGCATATATCGACGTTTCAGCCGGATTAGAGCGGTTTTACGTGTACATCTTCCCTCCGTAATATAAACGGAAAATCAAGAACATTTTAGTTAATTCTAATGAAAACACATTGTTTTTTTATCATTTGTATTGGAAACAACATTGTCATATGTCTTTTCTTGGATCTAAATAATACGAAACCTCGCTCAATGATTTGAAGTTAAAATCCTCAAATATGGTAAAATAGTGACTTTTTCACGTTAATCATGTAGTTTGATATTACGTAAATATATTCATTTTTACCAATATTTCGATACTATTTCATGTAGTATTACGATATGTGATTTGGCCTTCAAATCTCAGAATTTCGCATAATATTGCATTTTAAGCAAGTTTTCTTGCATTTTGTTTCGTACGAAAAATCATCGAATTTAGCAATATTTTGACGTTTATCATCCCCTTTTCCTTTATGTGATTTAAACAAAATATCATCGAATTAGGCAATATTTTGCCGTTTTCCACGTTTTTGTGAATTTTCAGTCTATGGGTATTAATTCATATATATACGATAAAAATGATGCAAACACATAATTGATTAGATGATAACCTTAAATACTTCATTTTCAATCATCTATTTGTTTCTCGTTAAAATACTGAGTAAGATATTGAAAGGGGGAGAAGTTCGGTTTTTATTGCATATATCGACGTTTCAGCCGGATTAGAGCGGTTTTACGTGTACATCTTCCCTCCGTAATATAAACGGAAAATCAAGAACATTTTAGTTAATTCTAATGAAAACACATTGTTTTTTTATCATTTGTATTGGAAACAACATTGTCATATGTCTTTTCTTGGATCTAAATAATACGAAACCTCGCTCAATGATTTGAAGTTAAAATCCTCAAATATGGTAAAATAGTGACTTTTTCACGTTAATCATGTAGTTTGATATTACGTAAATATATTCATTTTTACCAATATTTCGATACTATTTCATGTAGTATTACGATATGTGATTTGGCCTTCAAATCTCAGAATTTCGCATAATATTGCATTTTAAGCAAGTTTTCTTGCATTTTGTTTCGTACGAAAAATCATCGAATTTAGCAATATTTTGACGTTTATCATCCCCTTTTCCTTTATGTGATTTAAACAAAATATCATCGAATTAGGCAATATTTTGCCGTTTTCCACGTTTTTGTGAATTTTCAGTCTATGGGTATTAATTCATATATATACGATAAAAATGATGCAAACACATAATTGATTAGATGATAACCTTAAATACTTCATTTTCAATCATCTATTTGTTTCTCGTTAAAATACTGAGTAAGATATTGAAAGGGGGAGAAGTTCGGTTTTTATTGCATATATCGACGTTTCAGCCGGATTAGAGCGGTTTTACGTGTACATCTTCCCTCCGTAATATAAACGGAAAATCAAGAACATTTTAGTTAATTCTAATGAAAACACATTGTTTTTTTATCATTTGTATTGGAAACAACATTGTCATATGTCTTTTCTTGGATCTAAATAATACGAAACCTCGCTCAATGATTTGAAGTTAAAATCCTCAAATATGGTAAAATAGTGACTTTTTCACGTTAATCATGTAGTTTGATATTACGTAAATATATTCATTTTTACCAATATTTCGATACTATTTCATGTAGTATTACGATATGTGATTTGGCCTTCAAATCTCAGAATTTCGCATAATATTGCATTTTAAGCAAGTTTTCTTGCATTTTGTTTCGTACGAAAAATCATCGAATTTAGCAATATTTTGACGTTTATCATCCCCTTTTCCTTTATGTGATTTAAACAAAATATCATCGAATTAGGCAATATTTTGCCGTTTTCCACGTTTTTGTGAATTTTCAGTCTATGGGTATTAATTCATATATATACGATAAAAATGATGCAAACACATAATTGATTAGATGATAACCTTAAATACTTCATTTTCAATCATCTATTTGTTTCTCGTTAAAATACTGAGTAAGATATTGAAAAGGGGAGAAGTTCGGTTTTTATTGCATATATCGACGTTTCAGCCGGATTAGAGCGGTTTTACGTGTACATCTTCCCTCCGTAATATAAACGGAAAATCAAGAACATTTTAGTTAATTCTAATGAAAACACATTGTTTTTTTATCATTTGTATTGGAAACAACATTGTCATATGTCTTTTCTTGGATCTAAATAATACGAAACCTCGCTCAATGATTTGAAGTTAAAATCCTCAAATTTGGTAAAATAGTGACTTTTTCACGTTAATCATGTAGTTTGATATTACGTAAATATATTCATTTTTACCAATATTTCGATACTATTTCATGTAGTATTACGATATGTGATTTGGCCTTCAAATCTCAGAATTTCGCATAATATTGCATTTTAAGCAAGTTTTCTTGCATTTTGTTTCGTACGAAAAATCATCGAATTTAGCAATATTTTGACGTTTATCATCCCCTTTTCCTTTATGTGATTTAAACAAAATATCATCGAATTAGGCAATATTTTGCCGTTTTCCACGTTTTTGTGAATTTTCAGTCTATGGGTATTAATTCATATATATACGATAAAAATGATGCAAACACATAATTGATTAGATGATAACCTTAAATACTTCATTTTCAATCATCTATTTGTTTCTCGTTAAAATACTGAGTAAGATATTGAAAGGGGGAGAAGTTCGGTTTTTATTGCATATATCGACGTTTCAGCCGGATTAGAGCGGTTTTACGTGTACATCTTCCCTCCGTAATATAAACGGAAAATCAAGAACATTTTAGTTAATTCTAATGAAAACACATTGTTTTTTTATCATTTGTATTGGAAACAACATTGTCATATGTCTTTTCTTGGATCTAAATAATACGAAACCTCGCTCAATGATTTGAAGTTAAAATCCTCAAATATGGTAAAATAGTGACTTTTTCACGTTAATCATGTAGTTTGATATTACGTAAATATATTCATTTTTACCAATATTTCGATACTATTTCATGTAGTATTACGATATGTGATTTGGCCTTCAAATCTCAGAATTTCGCATAATATTGCATTTTAAGCAAGTTTTCTTGCATTTTGTTTCGTACGAAAAATCATCGAATTTAGCAATATTTTGACGTTTATCATCCCCTTTTCCTTTATGTGATTTAAACAAAATATCATCGAATTAGGCAATATTTTGCCGTTTTCCACGTTTTTGTGAATTTTCAGTCTATGGGTATTAATTCATATATATACGATAAAAATGATGCAAACACATAATTGATTAGATGATAACCTTAAATACTTCATTTTCAATCATCTATTTGTTTCTCGTTAAAATACTGAGTAAGATATTGAAAGGGGGAGAAGTTCGGTTTTTATTGCATATATCGACGTTTCAGCCGGATTAGAGCGGTTTTACGTGTACATCTTCCCTCCGTAATATAAACGGAAAATCAAGAACATTTTAGTTAATTCTAATGAAAACACATTGTTTTTTTATCATTTGTATTGGAAACAACATTGTCATATGTCTTTTCTTGGATCTAAATAATACGAAACCTCGCTCAATGATTTGAAGTTAAAATCCTCAAATATGGTAAAATAGTGACTTTTTCACGTTAATCATGTAGTTTGATATTACGTAAATATATTCATTTTTACCAATATTTCGATACTATTTCATGTAGTATTACGATATGTGATTTGGCCTTCAAATCTCAGAATTTCGCATAATATTGCATTTTAAGCAAGTTTTCTTGCATTTTGTTTCGTACGAAAAATCATCGAATTTAGCAATATTTTGACGTTTATCATCCCCTTTTCCTTTATGTGATTTAAACAAAATATCATCGAATTAGGCAATATTTTGCCGTTTTCCACGTTTTTGTGAATTTTCAGTCTATGGGTATTAATTCATATATATACGATAAAAATGATGCAAACACATAATTGATTAGATGATAACCTTAAATACTTCATTTTCAATCATCTATTTGTTTCTCGTTAAAATACTGAGTAAGATATTGAAAGGGGGAGAAGTTCGGTTTTTATTGCATATATCGACGTTTCAGCCGGATTAGAGCGGTTTTACGTGTACATCTTCCCTCCGTAATATAAACGGAAAATCAAGAACATTTTAGTTAATTCTAATGAAAACACATTGTTTTTTTATCATTTGTATTGGAAACAACATTGTCATATGTCTTTTCTTGGATCTAAATAATACGAAACCTCGCTCAATGATTTGAAGTTAAAATCCTCAAATTTGGTAAAATAGTGACTTTTTCACGTTAATCATGTAGTTTGATATTACGTAAATATATTCATTTTTACCAATATTTCGATACTATTTCATGTAGTATTACGATATGTGATTTGGCCTTCAAATCTCAGAATTTCGCATAATATTGCATTTTAAGCAAGTTTTCTTGCATTTTGTTTCGTACGAAAAATCATCGAATTTAGCAATATTTTGACGTTTATCATCCCCTTTTCCTTTATGTGATTTAAACAAAATATCATCGAATTAGGCAATATTTTGCCGTTTTCCACGTTTTTGTGAATTTTCAGTCTATGGGTATTAATTCATATATATACGATAAAAATGATGCAAACACATAATTGATTAGATGATAACCTTAAATACTTCATTTTCAATCATCTATTTGTTTCTCGTTAAAATACTGAGTAAGATATTGAAAGGGGGAGAAGTTCGGTTTTTATTGCATATATCGACGTTTCAGCCGGATTAGAGCGGTTTTACGTGTACATCTTCCCTCCGTAATATAAACGGAAAATCAAGAACATTTTAGTTAATTCTAATGAAAACACATTGTTTTTTTATCATTTGTATTGGAAACAACATTGTCATATGTCTTTTCTTGGATCTAAATAATACGAAACCTCGCTCAATGATTTGAAGTTAAAATCCTCAAATATGGTAAAATAGTGACTTTTTCACGTTAATCATGTAGTTTGATATTACGTAAATATATTCATTTTTACCAATATTTCGATACTATTTCATGTAGTATTACGATATGTGATTTGGCCTTCAAATCTCAGAATTTCGCATAATATTGCATTTTAAGCAAGTTTTCTTGCATTTTGTTTCGTACGAAAAATCATCGAATTTAGCAATATTTTGACGTTTATCATCCCCTTTTCCTTTATGTGATTTAAACAAAATATCATCGAATTAGGCAATATTTTGCCGTTTTCCACGTTTTTGTGAATTTTCAGTCTATGGGTATTAATTCATATATATACGATAAAAATGATGCAAACACATAATTGATTAGATGATAACCTTAAATACTTCATTTTCAATCATCTATTTGTTTCTCGTTAAAATACTGAGTAAGATATTGAAAGGGGGAGAAGTTCGGTTTTTATTGCATATATCGACGTTTCAGCCGGATTAGAGCGGTTTTACGTGTACATCTTCCCTCCGTAATATAAACGGAAAATCAAGAACATTTTAGTTAATTCTAATGAAAACACATTGTTTTTTTATCATTTGTATTGGAAACAACATTGTCATATGTCTTTTCTTGGATCTAAATAATACGAAACCTCGCTCAATGATTTGAAGTTAAAATCCTCAAATTTGGTAAAATAGTGACTTTTTCACGTTAATCATGTAGTTTGATATTACGTAAATATATTCATTTTTACCAATATTTCGATACTATTTCATGTAGTATTACGATATGTGATTTGGCCTTCAAATCTCAGAATTTCGCATAATATTGCATTTTAAGCAAGTTTTCTTGCATTTTGTTTCGTACGAAAAATCATCGAATTTAGCAATATTTTGACGTTTATCATCCCCTTTTCCTTTATGTGATTTAAACAAAATATCATCGAATTAGGCAATATTTTGCCGTTTTCCACGTTTTTGTGAATTTTCAGTCTATGGGTATTAATTCATATATATACGATAAAAATGATGCAAACACATAATTGATTAGATGATAACCTTAAATACTTCATTTTCAATCATCTATTTGTTTCTCGTTAAAATACTGAGTAAGATATTGAAAAGGGGAGAAGTTCGGTTTTTATTGCATATATCGACGTTTCAGCCGGATTAGAGCGGTTTTACGTGTACATCTTCCCTCCGTAATATAAACGGAAAATCAAGAACATTTTAGTTAATTCTAATGAAAACACATTGTTTTTTTATCATTTGTATTGGAAACAACATTGTCATATGTCTTTTCTTGGATCTAAATAATACGAAACCTCGCTCAATGATTTGAAGTTAAAATCCTCAAATTTGGTAAAATAGTGACTTTTTCACGTTAATCATGTAGTTTGATATTACGTAAATATATTCATTTTTACCAATATTTCGATACTATTTCATGTAGTATTACGATATGTGATTTGGCCTTCAAATCTCAGAATTTCGCATAATATTGCATTTTAAGCAAGTTTTCTTGCATTTTGTTTCGTACGAAAAATCATCGAATTTAGCAATATTTTGACGTTTATCATCCCCTTTTCCTTTATGTGATTTAAACAAAATATCATCGAATTAGGCAATATTTTGCCGTTTTCCACGTTTTTGTGAATTTTCAGTCTATGGGTATTAATTCATATATATACGATAAAAATGATGCAAACACATAATTGATTAGATGATAACCTTAAATACTTCATTTTCAATCATCTATTTGTTTCTCGTTAAAATACTGAGTAAGATATTGAAAGGGGGAGAAGTTCGGTTTTTATTGCATATATCGACGTTTCAGCCGGATTAGAGCGGTTTTACGTGTACATCTTCCCTCCGTAATATAAACGGAAAATCAAGAACATTTTAGTTAATTCTAATGAAAACACATTGTTTTTTTATCATTTGTATTGGAAACAACATTGTCATATGTCTTTTCTTGGATCTAAATAATACGAAACCTCGCTCAATGATTTGAAGTTAAAATCCTCAAATATGGTAAAATAGTGACTTTTTCACGTTAATCATGTAGTTTGATATTACGTAAATATATTCATTTTTACCAATATTTCGATACTATTTCATGTAGTATTACGATATGTGATTTGGCCTTCAAATCTCAGAATTTCGCATAATATTGCATTTTAAGCAAGTTTTCTTGCATTTTGTTTCGTACGAAAAATCATCGAATTTAGCAATATTTTGACGTTTATCATCCCCTTTTCCTTTATGTGATTTAAACAAAATATCATCGAATTAGGCAATATTTTGCCGTTTTCCACGTTTTTGTGAATTTTCAGTCTATGGGTATTAATTCATATATATACGATAAAAATGATGCAAACACATAATTGATTAGATGATAACCTTAAATACTTCATTTTCAATCATCTATTTGTTTCTCGTTAAAATACTGAGTAAGATATTGAAAGGGGGAGAAGTTCGGTTTTTATTGCATATATCGACGTTTCAGCCGGATTAGAGCGGTTTTACGTGTACATCTTCCCTCCGTAATATAAACGGAAAATCAAGAACATTTTAGTTAATTCTAATGAAAACACATTGTTTTTTTATCATTTGTATTGGAAACAACATTGTCATATGTCTTTTCTTGGATCTAAATAATACGAAACCTCGCTCAATGATTTGAAGTTAAAATCCTCAAATATGGTAAAATAGTGACTTTTTCACGTTAATCATGTAGTTTGATATTACGTAAATATATTCATTTTTACCAATATTTCGATACTATTTCATGTAGTATTACGATATGTGATTTGGCCTTCAAATCTCAGAATTTCGCATAATATTGCATTTTAAGCAAGTTTTCTTGCATTTTGTTTCGTACGAAAAATCATCGAATTTAGCAATATTTTGACGTTTATCATCCCCTTTTCCTTTATGTGATTTAAACAAAATATCATCGAATTAGGCAATATTTTGCCGTTTTCCACGTTTTTGTGAATTTTCAGTCTATGGGTATTAATTCATATATATACGATAAAAATGATGCAAACACATAATTGATTAGATGATAACCTTAAATACTTCATTTTCAATCATCTATTTGTTTCTCGTTAAAATACTGAGTAAGATATTGAAAGGGGGAGAAGTTCGGTTTTTATTGCATATATCGACGTTTCAGCCGGATTAGAGCGGTTTTACGTGTACATCTTCCCTCCGTAATATAAACGGAAAATCAAGAACATTTTAGTTAATTCTAATGAAAACACATTGTTTTTTTATCATTTGTATTGGAAACAACATTGTCATATGTCTTTTCTTGGATCTAAATAATACGAAACCTCGCTCAATGATTTGAAGTTAAAATCCTCAAATATGGTAAAATAGTGACTTTTTCACGTTAATCATGTAGTTTGATATTACGTAAATATATTCATTTTTACCAATATTTCGATACTATTTCATGTAGTATTACGATATGTGATTTGGCCTTCAAATCTCAGAATTTCGCATAATATTGCATTTTAAGCAAGTTTTCTTGCATTTTGTTTCGTACGAAAAATCATCGAATTTAGCAATATTTTGACGTTTATCATCCCCTTTTCCTTTATGTGATTTAAACAAAATATCATCGAATTAGGCAATATTTTGCCGTTTTCCACGTTTTTGTGAATTTTCAGTCTATGGGTATTAATTCATATATATACGATAAAAATGATGCAAACACATAATTGATTAGATGATAACCTTAAATACTTCATTTTCAATCATCTATTTGTTTCTCGTTAAAATACTGAGTAAGATATTGAAAAGGGGAGAAGTTCGGTTTTTATTGCATATATCGACGTTTCAGCCGGATTAGAGCGGTTTTACGTGTACATCTTCCCTCCGTAATATAAACGGAAAATCAAGAACATTTTAGTTAATTCTAATGAAAACACATTGTTTTTTTATCATTTGTATTGGAAACAACATTGTCATATGTCTTTTCTTGGATCTAAATAATACGAAACCTCGCTCAATGATTTGAAGTTAAAATCCTCAAATTTGGTAAAATAGTGACTTTTTCACGTTAATCATGTAGTTTGATATTACGTAAATATATTCATTTTTACCAATATTTCGATACTATTTCATGTAGTATTACGATATGTGATTTGGCCTTCAAATCTCAGAATTTCGCATAATATTGCATTTTAAGCAAGTTTTCTTGCATTTTGTTTCGTACGAAAAATCATCGAATTTAGCAATATTTTGACGTTTATCATCCCCTTTTCCTTTATGTGATTTAAACAAAATATCATCGAATTAGGCAATATTTTGCCGTTTTCCACGTTTTTGTGAATTTTCAGTCTATGGGTATTAATTCATATATATACGATAAAAGTGATGCAAACACATAATTGATTAGATGATAACCTTAAATACTTCATTTTCAATCATCTATTTGTTTCTCGTTAAAATACTGAGTAAGATATTGAAAGGGGGAGAAGTTCGGTTTTTATTGCATATATCGACGTTTCAGCCGGATTAGAGCGGTTTTACGTGTACATCTTCCCTCCGTAATATAAACTAAAAATCAAGAACATTTTAGTTAATTCTAATGAAAATACATTGTTTTTTTTTATCATTTGTATTGGAAACAACATTGTCATATGTCTTTTCTTGGATCTAAATAATACGAAACCTCGCTCAATGATTTGAAGTTAAAATCCTCAAATATGGTAAAATAGTGACTTTTTCACGTTAATCATGTAGTTTGATATTACGTAAATATATTCATTTTTACCAATATTTCGATACTATTTCATGTAGTATTACGATATGTGATTTGGCCTTCAAATCTCAGAATTTCGCATAATATTGCATTTTAAGCAAGTTTTCTTGCATTTTGTTTCGTACGAAAAATCATCGAATTTAGCAATATTTTGACGTTTATCATCCCCTTTTCCTTTATGTGATTTAAACAAATATCATCGAATTAGGCAATATTTTGCCGTTTTCCACGTTTTTGTGAATTTTCAGTCTATGGGTATTAATTCATATATATACGATAAAAATGATGCAAACACATAATTGATTAGATGATAACCTTAAATACTTCATTTTCAATCATCTATTTGTTTCTCGTTAAAATACTGAGTAAGATATTGAAAGGGGAGAAGTTCGGTTTTTATTGCATATATCGACGTTTCAGCCGGATTAGAGCGGTTTTACGTGTACATCTTCCCTCCGTAATATAAACGGAAAATCAAGAACATTTTAGTTAATTCTAATGAAAACACATTGTTTTTTTATCATTTGTATTGGAAACAACATTGTCATATGTCTTTTCTTGGATCTAAATAATACGAAACCTCGCTCAATGATTTGAAGTTAAAATCCTCAAATTTGGTAAAATAGTGACTTTTTCACGTTAATCATGTAGTTTGATATTACGTAAATATATTCATTTTTACCAATATTTCGATACTATTTCATGTAGTATTACGATATGTGATTTGGCCTTCAAATCTCAGAATTTCGCATAATATTGCATTTTAAGCAAGTTTTCTTGCATTTTGTTTCGTACGAAAAATCATCGAATTTAGCAATATTTTGACGTTTATCATCCCCTTTTCCTTTATGTGATTTAAACAAAATATCATCGAATTAGGCAATATTTTGCCGTTTTCCACGTTTTTGTGAATTTTCAGTCTATGGGTATTAATTCATATATATACGATAAAAATGATGCAAACACATAATTGATTAGATGATAACCTTAAATACTTCATTTTCAATCATCTATTTGTTTCTCGTTAAAATACTGAGTAAGATATTGAAAGGGGGAGAAGTTCGGTTTTTATTGCATATATCGACGTTTCAGCCGGATTAGAGCGGTTTTACGTGTACATCTTCCCTCCGTAATATAAACGGAAAATCAAGAACATTTTAGTTAATTCTAATGAAAACACATTGTTTTTTTATCATTTGTATTGGAAACAACATTGTCATATGTCTTTTCTTGGATCTAAATAATACGAAACCTCGCTCAATGATTTGAAGTTAAAATCCTCAAATTGGTAAAATAGTGACTTTTTCACGTTAATCATGTAGTTTGATATTACGTAAATATATTCATTTTTACCAATATTTCGATACTATTTCATGTAGTATTACGATATGTGATTTGGCCTTCAAATCTCAGAATTTCGCATAATATTGCATTTTAAGCAAGTTTTCTTGCATTTTGTTTCGTACGAAAAATCATCGAATTTAGCAATATTTTGACGTTTATCATCCCCTTTTCCTTTATGTGATTTAAACAAAATATCATCGAATTAGGCAATATTTTGCCGTTTTCCACGTTTTTGTGAATTTTCAGTCTATGGGTATTAATTCATATATATACGATAAAAATGATGCAAACACATAATTGATTAGATGATAACCTTAAATACTTCATTTTCAATCATCTATTTGTTTCTCGTTAAAATACTGAGTAAGATATTGAAAGGGGGAGAAGTTCGGTTTTTATTGCATATATCGACGTTTCAGCCGGATTAGAGCGGTTTTACGTGTACATCTTCCCTCCGTAATATAAACGGAAAATCAAGAACATTTTAGTTAATTCTAATGAAAACACATTGTTTTTTTATCATTTGTATTGGAAACAACATTGTCATATGTCTTTTCTTGGATCTAAATAATACGAAACCTCGCTCAATGATTTGAAGTTAAAATCCTCAAATTTGGTAAAATAGTGACTTTTTCACGTTAATCATGTAGTTTGATATTACGTAAATATATTCATTTTTACCAATATTTCGATACTATTTCATGTAGTATTACGATATGTGATTTGGCCTTCAAATCTCAGAATTTCGCATAATATTGCATTTTAAGCAAGTTTTCTTGCATTTTGTTTCGTACGAAAAATCATCGAATTTAGCAATATTTTGACGTTTATCATCCCCTTTTCCTTTATGTGATTTAAACAAAATATCATCGAATTAGGCAATATTTTGCCGTTTTCCACGTTTTTGTGAATTTTCAGTCTATGGGTATTAATTCATATATATACGATAAAAATGATGCAAACACATAATTGATTAGATGATAACCTTAAATACTTCATTTTCAATCATCTATTTGTTTCTCGTTAAAATACTGAGTAAGATATTGAAAGGGGAGAAGTTCGGTTTTTATTGCATATATCGACGTTTCAGCCGGATTAGAGCGGTTTTACGTGTACATCTTCCCTCCGTAATATAAACGGAAAATCAAGAACATTTTAGTTAATTCTAATGAAAACACATTGTTTTTTTATCATTTGTATTGGAAACAACATTGTCATATGTCTTTTCTTGGATCTAAATAATACGAAACCTCGCTCAATGATTTGAAGTTAAAATCCTCAAATATGGTAAAATAGTGACTTTTTCACGTTAATCATGTAGTTTGATATTACGTAAATATATTCATTTTTACCAATATTTCGATACTATTTCATGTAGTATTACGATATGTGATTTGGCCTTCAAATCTCAGAATTTCGCATAATATTGCATTTTAAGCAAGTTTTCTTGCATTTTGTTTCGTACGAAAAATCATCGAATTTAGCAATATTTTGACGTTTATCATCCCCTTTTCCTTTATGTGATTTAAACAAAATATCATCGAATTAGGCAATATTTTGCCGTTTTCCACGTTTTTGTGAATTTTCAGTCTATGGGTATTAATTCATATATATACGATAAAAATGATGCAAACACATAATTGATTAGATGATAACCTTAAATACTTCATTTTCAATCATCTATTTGTTTCTCGTTAAAATACTGAGTAAGATATTGAAAGGGGGAGAAGTTCGGTTTTTATTGCATATATCGACGTTTCAGCCGGATTAGAGCGGTTTTACGTGTACATCTTCCCTCCGTAATATAAACTAAAAATCAAGAACATTTTAGTTAATTCTAATGAAAATACATTGTTTTTTTTATCATTTGTATTGGAAACAACATTGTCATATGTCTTTTCTTGGATCTAAATAATACGAAACCTCGCTCAATGATTTGAAGTTAAAATCCTCAAATATGGTAAAATAGTGACTTTTTTACACGTTAATCATGTAGTTTGATATTACGTAAATATATTCATTTTTACCAATATTTCGATACTATTTCATGTAGTATTACGATATGTGATTTGGCCTTCAAATCTCAGAATTTCGCATAATATTGCATTTTAAGCAAGTTTTCTTGCATTTTGTTTCGTACGAAAAATCATCGAATTTAGCAATATTTTGACGTTTATCATCCCCTTTTCCTTTATGTGATTTAAACAAAATATCATCGAATTAGGCAATATTTTGCCGTTTTCCACGTTTTTGTGAATTTTCAGTCTATGGGTATTAATTCATATATATACGATAAAAATGATGCAAACACATAATTGATTAGATGATAACCTTAAATACTTCATTTTCAATCATCTATTTGTTTCTCGTTAAAATACTGAGTAAGATATTGAAAGGGGGAGAAGTTCGGTTTTTATTGCATATATCGACGTTTCAGCCGGATTAGAGCGGTTTTACGTGTACATCTTCCCTCCGTAATATAAACGGAAAATCAAGAACATTTTAGTTAATTCTAATGAAAACACATTGTTTTTTTATCATTTGTATTGGAAACAACATTGTCATATGTCTTTTCTTGGATCTAAATAATACGAAACCTCGCTCAATGATTTGAAGTTAAAATCCTCAAATATGGTAAAATAGTGACTTTTTCACGTTAATCATGTAGTTTGATATTACGTAAATATATTCATTTTTACCAATATTTCGATACTATTTCATGTAGTATTACGATATGTGATTTGGCCTTCAAATCTCAGAATTTCGCATAATATTGCATTTTAAGCAAGTTTTCTTGCATTTTGTTTCGTACGAAAAATCATCGAATTTAGCAATATTTTGACGTTTATCATCCCCTTTTCCTTTATGTGATTTAAACAAAATATCATCGAATTAGGCAATATTTTGCCGTTTTCCACGTTTTTGTGAATTTTCAGTCTATGGGTATTAATTCATATATATACGATAAAAATGATGCAAACACATAATTGATTAGATGATAACCTTAAATACTTCATTTTCAATCATCTATTTGTTTCTCGTTAAAATACTGAGTAAGATATTGAAAGGGGGAGAAGTTCGGTTTTTATTGCATATATCGACGTTTCAGCCGGATTAGAGCGGTTTTACGTGTACATCTTCCCTCCGTAATATAAACGGAAAATCAAGAACATTTTAGTTAATTCTAATGAAAACACATTGTTTTTTTATCATTTGTATTGGAAACAACATTGTCATATGTCTTTTCTTGGATCTAAATAATACGAAACCTCGCTCAATGATTTGAAGTTAAAATCCTCAAATATGGTAAAATAGTGACTTTTTCACGTTAATCATGTAGTTTGATATTACGTAAATATATTCATTTTTACCAATATTTCGATACTATTTCATGTAGTATTACGATATGTGATTTGGCCTTCAAATCTCAGAATTTCGCATAATATTGCATTTTAAGCAAGTTTTCTTGCATTTTGTTTCGTACGAAAAATCATCGAATTTAGCAATATTTTGACGTTTATCATCCCCTTTTCCTTTATGTGATTTAAACAAAATATCATCGAATTAGGCAATATTTTGCCGTTTTCCACGTTTTTGTGAATTTTCAGTCTATGGGTATTAATTCATATATATACGATAAAAATGATGCAAACACATAATTGATTAGATGATAACCTTAAATACTTCATTTTCAATCATCTATTTGTTTCTCGTTAAAATACTGAGTAAGATATTGAAAAGGGGAGAAGTTCGGTTTTTATTGCATATATCGACGTTTCAGCCGGATTAGAGCGGTTTTACGTGTACATCTTCCCTCCGTAATATAAACGGAAAATCAAGAACATTTTAGTTAATTCTAATGAAAACACATTGTTTTTTTATCATTTGTATTGGAAACAACATTGTCATATGTCTTTTCTTGGATCTAAATAATACGAAACCTCGCTCAATGATTTGAAGTTAAAATCCTCAAATTTGGTAAAATAGTGACTTTTTCACGTTAATCATGTAGTTTGATATTACGTAAATATATTCATTTTTACCAATATTTCGATACTATTTCATGTAGTATTACGATATGTGATTTGGCCTTCAAATCTCAGAATTTCGCATAATATTGCATTTTAAGCAAGTTTTCTTGCATTTTGTTTCGTACGAAAAATCATCGAATTTAGCAATATTTTGACGTTTATCATCCCCTTTTCCTTTATGTGATTTAAACAAAATATCATCGAATTAGGCAATATTTTGCCGTTTTCCACGTTTTTGTGAATTTTCAGTCTATGGGTATTAATTCATATATATACGATAAAAATGATGCAAACACATAATTGATTAGATGATAACCTTAAATACTTCATTTTCAATCATCTATTTGTTTCTCGTTAAAATACTGAGTAAGATATTGAAAGGGGGAGAAGTTCGGTTTTTATTGCATATATCGACGTTTCAGCCGGATTAGAGCGGTTTTACGTGTACATCTTCCCTCCGTAATATAAACGGAAAATCAAGAACATTTTAGTTAATTCTAATGAAAACACATTGTTTTTTTATCATTTGTATTGGAAACAACATTGTCATATGTCTTTTCTTGGATCTAAATAATACGAAACCTCGCTCAATGATTTGAAGTTAAAATCCTCAAATATGGTAAAATAGTGACTTTTTCACGTTAATCATGTAGTTTGATATTACGTAAATATATTCATTTTTACCAATATTTCGATACTATTTCATGTAGTATTACGATATGTGATTTGGCCTTCAAATCTCAGAATTTCGCATAATATTGCATTTTAAGCAAGTTTTCTTGCATTTTGTTTCGTACGAAAAATCATCGAATTTAGCAATATTTTGACGTTTATCATCC
>NW_025571432.1:0-10264 GCF_020424385.1 Procambarus clarkii | reverse complement strand
TAATATAAACGGAAAATCAGGAACATTTTAGTTAATTCTAATGAAAACACATTGATTTTTATCATTTGTATTGGAAACAACATTGTCATATGTCTTTTCTTGGATCTAAATAATACGAAACCTCGCTTTATGATTCGAAGTTAAAATCCTTAAATTTGGTTTAATAGTGACTTTTTTCACGTTTTTCATGTAGTTTGATATTACGTAAATATATTCATTTTTACCAATATTTCGATACTATTTCATGTAGTATCACGATATGTGATTTGGCCTTCATATCTCAGATTTTCGCATAATATTGCATTTTAAGCAAGTTTTCTTGCATTTTGTTTCGTACTATAAGTCATTGAATTTAGTAATATTTTGACGTTTATATCCCCCCCTTTTCCTTTATGTGATTTAAACAAAATATCATCGAATTAGGCAATATTTTGCTGTTTTTCCACGTTTTTACTGAATTTCCAGTTTATTGGTATTAATTCATTAAATATACGATAAAAATGATACAAAATACATAATTGATTAGATAATAACCTTAAATACTTCATTTTCAATCATCTATTTGTTTCTCGTTGAAATACTGAGTAAGATATTGAAAAGGGGAGAAGTTCAGTTTTTATTGCATATATCGACGTTTCAGCCGGAATTGTGCAGTTTTACGTGTACATTTTCCAACAACATTGTCATATGTCTTTTCTTGGATCTAAATAATAGAGAGTGATGCAGAGGCCTCAAGAGAGGGATTCAGAGGCATAAGAGAGTGATGCAGAGGCGGAAAGAGGTGTTGCAGTGGCTCAAGAGAGGGATGCAGAGGCTCTAAAGATTGATGCAGAGACTCAAGAGAGTTATGCAGAGGCTCAAGTGAGTGATGCGGAGGCTTACGAGAGAGATGCAGATGATCAAGAGAGGGATGCAGAGGCTTAAGGGAGTGATACAGAGGCTGAAGAGAGTGTTGCAGAGGCTTAAGAGAGGGATGCAGAGGCTCAAGAGAGTGATGTAGAGGCTCAAGAGAGTTATGCAGATGCTCAAGAGAGTGATGCAGAGGCTTAAGAGAGGGGTGCAGAGGCTCGAGAGAGGGATGTAGAGGCTCAAGAAAGTGATGCAGAATCTCAAGAGAGTGATACAGAGGCTCAAGAGAGGGATGCAGTGGCTGAAGAGAGTGATGCAGAGGCTCAAGAGAGGGATGCAGAGGCTCAAGAGAATGATTCAGAGGCTTACGAGAGTGATGCAGAGGGTTAAGAGAGTGATGCAGAGGCTCAAGAGAGGGATTAAGAGGCTCAAGGGAGTGATTCAGAGGCTTAAGAGTGTGATGCAGAGGCTTAAGAGAGGGATGCAGAGGCTCAAGAGAATGATGCAGAGGATCAAAAGAGTGATGCAGAGGATCACGAGAGTGATGCAGAGGCTCAAGAGAGGGATACAGAGGCTAAAGTGAGTGTTACAGAGGCACAAGAGAAAGATGCAGAGGCACTTGAGAGTGATGCAGAGGATCAAGAGAATGATGTAGAAGCTTAAGAGAGAGATGCAGATGCAGAAAATGATGCAGATGCTCAAAGTGATGCAGATGCTTAATAGAGTGATGCAGAGGCTTAAGAGAGTGATGCACAGGCTTAAGAGAGAGAGAGAGGCTCAAGATGCAGAGGCTGAAGAGAGAGACGCAGAGGCTCAAGAGAGGGATGTAGAGGCTCAAGAAAGTGATGAGAGTGATAGAGGCTTAAGAGAGGGATGTAGATGCTCAATAGAGTGATGCAGAGGCTCAAGAGAATGATGCACAGGCTTAATAGAGGGGATGCAGAGGCTCAAGAGAGTAATGCAGAGGCTCAAGAGAATGATGCAGAGGCTTAAGAGAGGGATGCAGAGGCTCAAGAGAATGATGCAGAGGCTCAAGAGAGTGATGCAGAGGATCAGAGGCAGAGAGGGATGAGAGGGATGCAGAGGCTTAAGAGAGTGATGCAGAGGCTGAAGAGAGTGATGCAGAAGCTCAGGAGAGAGAGGCTTATGAAAGTGATGCAGAGGTTCAAGGCTTAGAGGGATGCAGAGGCTTAAAAGTAATGTGATGCAGAGGCTTAAAAGAGTGACGCAGAGGCTCAAGAGAGGGATGCAGGGGCTCAAGAGAGTAATGCAGAGGATCAAGAGAGGGATTCAGAGGCTTACGAGAGTGATGCAGAGGCTGAAGAGAGTGATGCAGAGGCTCAGGAGAGTGATGCAGAGGATCAAGAGAGGGAAGCAGAGGCTTAAGAGAGTGCTGCAGAGGCTGAAGAGAGTGATGCAGAGGCTCTAGAGAGTGATGCAGAGGCTCAAGAAAGTGATTCAGAGGCTTACGCAGAGGCTCAAGAGAGTGATGCAGAGGATCAAGAGAGTGATGCAGAGGCTCAAGAGAGTGATGCAGAGGCTCAGGAGAGGGATGTAGAGGCTCAAGAGAGTGATGCAGAATCTCAAGAGAGTGATGCAGAGGCTCAAGAGAGGGATGCAGAGGCTAAAGAGAGTGATGCAGAGGCATAAGCGAGTGATGCAAAGGCTCAAGAGAGGGATGTAAAGGCTCATGAGAGGGATGCAGGAGTTCAAGAGAGAGATGCAGAGGTTCAAGAAAGGGATGCAGAGGCTTAAGAAAGTGATGCAGAGGCTCAAAAGAGAGATGCAGAGGCTCAATAGAGGGATGCAGGGGCTCAAGAGAATGATATAGAGGCTCAAGAGAGTGATTCAGAGGTTTACGAGAGTGATGCAGAGGCTTAAGAGAGTGATGCAGAGGCTTAAGAGAGTGATGCAGAGGCTCAAGAGAGGGATGGAGAGGCTCATGAGAGTGATTCAGAGGCTTAAGAGTGTGATGCAGAGGCTTAAGAGAGGGATGCTGAGGCTCAAGAGAATGATGCCAAGGCTAAAACGAGTGATGCAGAGGATCACGAGAGTGATGCAGAGGCTCAAGAGAGGGATGCAGAGGCTAAAGTGAGTGATGCAGAGGCACAAGAGAAAGATGCAGAGGCACTTGAGAGTGATGCAGAGGCTCAAGAGAGGGATGCAGAGGCTCAAGAGAATGATGTAGAGGCTTTTAGGAGAGGGATGCAGAGGCTCAAGAGAATGATGCAGAGGCTCAAGAAAATGATGCAGAGGATCAAGAGAATGATGCAGAGGCTTAAGAGAGGGATGCAGAGGCTCAAGAGAGTGATGCAGAGGCTCAAAAGAGTGATGCAGAGGATCACGAGTTTGATGCAGAGGCTCAAGAGAGGGATGCAGAGGCTAAAGTGAGTGATACAGAGCCACAAGAGAAAGATGCAGAGGCACTTGAGAGTGATGCAGAGGCTCAAGGGACGGATGCAGAGTCTCAAGAGAATGATGTAGAGGTTTAGGAGAGGGATGCAGAGGCTCAAGAGAATGATGCAGAGGCTCAAGAGAGTGATGCAGAGGATCAAGAGAATGGTGTAGAAGCTTAAGAGAGGGATGCAGACGCTCAGAAAAATGATGCAGATGCTCAATAGAGTGATGCAGAGGCTTAAGAGTGTGATGCACAGGCTTAATAGAGGGGATGCAGAGGCTGAAGAGAGAGACACAGAGGCTCAAGAGAATGATGTAGAGGCTTAAGAGAGGGATGCCGATGCTCAATAGAGTGATGCAGAGGCTAAAGAGAGTGATGCACAGGCTTAATAGAGGGGATGCAGAGGCTCAAGAGAGTAATGCAGAGGCTCAAGAGAATGATGTAGAGGCTTAAGAGAGGGGTGCAGAGGCTCAAGAGAATGATGCAGAGGCTCAAGAGAGTGATGCAGAGGATCAAGAGAGGGATGCAGAGGCTTAAGAGAGTGATGCAGAGGCTGAAGAGAGTGATGCAGAGGCTCAGGAGAGAGGCTTAAGAAAGTGATGCAGAGGCTCAAAAGAGGGATGCAGAGGCTTAAAAGGGTGATGCAGAGGCTCAAGAAAGTGATGCAGAGGCTCAAGAGAGGGATGAAGGGGCTCAAGACAGTAATGCAGAGGATCAAGAGAGTGATTCAGAGGCTTACGAGAGTGATGCAGAGGCTTAAGAGAGTGATGCAGAGGCTCAGGAGAGTGATGCAGAGGATCAAGAGAGGGAAGCAGAGGCTTAAGAGAGTGCTGCAGAGGCTGAAGAGAGTGATGCAGAGGCTCAAAAGAGGAATGCAGAGGCTTAAAAGGGTAATGCAGAGGCTCAAGAGAGTGATGCAGAGGCTCAAGAGAGGGATGCAGGGGCTCAAGACAGTAATGCAGAGGATCAAGAGAGTGATTCAGAGGCTTACGAGAGTGATGCAGAGGCTTAAGAGAGTGATGCAGAGGCTCAGGAGAGTGATGCAGAGGATCAAGAGAGGGAAGCAGAGGCTTAAGAGAGTGCTGCAGAGGCTGAAGAGAGTGATGCAGAGGCTCTAGAGAGTGATGCAGAGGCTCAAGAAAGTGATGCAGAGGCTCAAGAGAGTGATGCAGAGGATCAAGAGAGTGATGCAGAGGCTCAAGAGAGGGATGCAGAGGCTCAAGAGAGGGATGTAGAGGCTCAAGAGAGTGATGCAGAATCTCAAGAGAGTGATGCAGAGGCTCAAGAGAGGGACGCAGAGGCTCAAGAGAATAATGTAGAAGCTTTTAGGAGAGGGATGCAGAGGCTAAAGAGAGTGATGCAGAGGCTCAAGATAGGGATGCAGAGGCTGAAGAGAGTGATTCAGAGGCTTAGGAGAGTGATGCAGAGGCTTAAGAGAGTGATGCAGAGGCTTAAGAAAGGGATGCAGAGGCACAAGAGAGGGATGCAGAGGCATAAGCGAGTGATGCAAAGGCTCAAGAGAGGGATGTAAAGGCTCATGAGAGGGATGCAGGAGTTCAAGAGAGAGATGCAGAGGTTCAAGAAAGAGATGCAGAGGCTTAAGAAAGTGATGCAGAGGCTCAAACGAGAGATGCAGAGGCTCAATAGAGGGATGCAGGGGCTCAAGAGAATGATAGAGAGGCTCAAGAGAGTGATTCAGAGGTTTACGAGAGTGATGCAGAGGCTTAAGAGAGTGATGCAGAGGCTTACGAGAGTGATGCAGAGGCTTCAGAGAGTGATGCAGAGGCTTAAGAGAGGGATGCTGAGGCTCAAGAGAATGATGCCGAGGCTAAAACGTGTGATGCAGAGGATCACGAGAGTGATGCAGAGGCTCAAGAGAGGGATGCAGAGGCTAAAGTGAGTGATGCAGAGGCACAAGAGAAAGATGCAGAGGTACTTGAGAGTGATGCAGAGGCTCAAGAGAGGGATGCAGAGGCTCAAGAGAATGGTGTAGAGGCTTTTAGGAGAGGGATGCAGAGGCTCAAGAGAATGATGCAGAGGCTCAAGAAAATGATGCAGAGGATCAAGAGAATGATGCAGAGGCTTAAGAGAATGGGATGCAGAGGCTCAAGAGAATGATGCAGAAGCTCAATAGAATGATGCAGAGGTTTAAGAGAGTGATTCAGAGGCTTAATAGAGGGGTGCAGAGGCTGGAGAGAGAGATGCAGAGGCTTTAGACAGTGATGCAGAGGCTCAAGAGAGTAATGCAGAGGCTCAAGAGAATAATGTAGAGGCTTAAGAGAGGGATGCAGAAGCTCAAGAGAATGATGCAGAGGCTCAAGAGAGTGATGCAGAGGATCAAGAGAGGGATGCAGAGGTTTAAGAGAGTGATGCAGACGCTCAAGAGAGTGATGCAGAGGCTCAGGAGAGAGGCTTAAGAAAGTGATGCAGAGGCTCAAAAGAGGGATGCAGAGGCTTAAAAGGGTGATGCAGAGGCTCAAGAGAGTGATGCAGAGGCTCAAGAGAGGGATGCCTCTCTTTTGAGCCTCTGCCAAGAGAGATGCTGTCCCTCTTTTGAGCCTCTGCATCGCTCTCTTAAGCCTCTGCATCACTCTTGTAAGCCTCTGAATCACTCTCTTGAGCTTCTGCATCCCTCTCTTGAGCCTCTGCATCACTCTCTTGAGATTCTGCATCACTTTCTTGAGCCTATACATCCCTCTCTTGAGCCTCTGCATCCCTCTCTTAAGCCTCTGCATCACTCTCTTGAGCCTCTGCATAACTCTCTTGAGCCTCTGCATCACTCGCTTGAGCCTCTGCATCCCTCTCTTAAGCCACTGCAACACTCTTCAGCCTCTGCATCACTCCCTTAATCCTCTGCATCCCTCTCTTGATCATCTGCATCACTCTCGTAAGCCTCCGCATCACTCTCTTGAGCCTCTGCATAACTCTCTTGAGCCTCTGCATCCCGCTCTTGAGCCTCTGCAACACTCTCTTCCGCCTCTACATCACTCTCTTAAGCCTCTGAATCCATCTCTTGAGGCCTCTGCATCACTCTCTCGAGCCTCTGCATCACTCTCTTGATCCTCTGCATCACTCTCGTAATCCTCTGAATCACTCTCTTTAGCTTCTGCATCCCTCTCTTGAGCCTCTGCATCACTCTCTTGAGATTCTGCATCACTTTCTAGAGCCTCTACATCCCTCTCATGAGCCTCTGCATCCCTCTCTTAAGCCTCTGCATCACTCTCTTTTGCCTCTGCATAACTCTCTTGATCCTCTGCATCACTCGCTTGAGCCTCTGCATCCCTCTCTTAAGCCTCTGCAACACTCTCTTCAGCCTCTGCATCACTCCCTTAAGCCTCTGCATCCCTCTCTTGATCATCTGCATCACTCTCGTAAGCCTCCGCATCACTCTCTTGAGCCTCTGCATAACTCTCTTGAGGCTCTGCATCACTCTCTTAAGCCTCTGAATCCCTCTCTTGAGGCCTCTGCATCACTCTCTCGAGCCTCTGCATCACTCTCTTGATCCTCTGCATCACTCTCTTGAACCTCTGCATCACTCTCTTGAGCCTGCATCACTCTTCACTGTCAATTTTTATTCCAAAATACGCCAATTTCTTAGAGCGGCAATGGGTCACATTTTGCCCAAACCCCCCTGCGGTTTGCAAAATATCCCAAACATCCCAAACTCAACCCTTGAGCCATATTTTGGAGCCAAAATTTTTGCTTTCTGCACGTATTCGCAGTTTCATATTACAACTTTTTATACCGAAAATATGCCAATAACTGAATGCGGTGATGGATCACATTTTTCCCAAACTCTCCCTGCAGTTTTCAAAATATCCGAAACATCCCAAATTCGACCCTTGAGCCATATTTTGGAGCCAAATTCTGGCTCTCTGCACATATTCGCAGTTTGAAACTACGAATTTTTATACCAAAAGTATGCCAATTACTGAGAGCGGCGATAGGTCACATTTTTGCACAATCCCCGCCTGCAGTTTTCAAAAAATCCCAAACATCCCAAATTCGACGCTTGACCCATATTTTGGAGCCAAATTCTGGCTCTCTGCAAGTATTCGCAGTTTAAAATTACGATTTTTTATACCGACTATATGCCAATTACTGAGAGCAGCGATGGGTCACATTTTGCCCAAACCCTCTCTGCAGTTTTTAAAATCTCCCAAACATCCCAAATTCGACCCTTGAGCAATATTTTAGAGCCAAATTCTGGCTTTCTGCATGTATTCGCAGTTTGAAATTACGAATTTTTATACCGAAAATATGCCAATTACTGAAAGCGGCGAAGGATCACATTTTGCCCAAACCCTCCCTGTAGTTTTCAAAATATCCCAAGCATCCCAAATTCGACCCTTCAGCCATATTTTGTAACCAAATTCTTGCTCTCTGCACATATTACAAGTTTAAAATTACGACATTTTATACCGAAAATATGCCAATTACCTAGAGCGGCGATGGGTCACATTTTGCCCCCCCCCCCCCCACTGCAGTTTTCAAAATATCCCAAACTTCCCAAATTCGACACTTGAGCCATATTTTGGAGCCAAATTCTAGCTCTCTGCACGGATTCGCAGTTTGAAAATACGAATTTTATTACGAAAATAAGCCAATTACTGTGAGAGGCGATGAGTCACATTTTGCCCAAACCCAGCCTGCAATTTTTAAAAACTTCCCAAACTTCCCAAATTCGACGCTTGAGCCATATTTGGGAGCCAAATTCTAGCTCTCTGAACATATTCGCAGTTTAAAAATTACGACTATTTATACCGAAAATATGCCAATTACTGAGAGCTGCGATGGGTCACATATTGCCCAACCCCCCTGTAGTTTTCAAAATATCCCAAACATCCCAAATTCGACCCTTGAGCCATATTTTGGAGCCAAATTATGGCTCTGTGCATGTATCCCTCCCCCTATTCCCCCCCTAGTGTTACCCCCCTCCCCTCTCCATCCCGTCAAACAGAAAATGGCGACGAAAACGCTTTATTTACCCAGCCAAACCGTTCACCTCATTTGGACATACAACAGTAAATATTAATTATTACACCCTTTTAAACATTCACATGTCAGTCAGTTAGCCTAAATTTCTCCTATATTCATTCATACATGACACTGCAATCATTGCAATTGTTTATAAATAGACACTAACTAACCCTGCTTGCTCCAAGGTATAAATACAGGTGCCAAATTTTTTTCAGAAGGCAACTGCAGCGCGGCTTAGTCGGATAGAACATGTTCCTAATCCGGATAGACCTGCGTTCGAGCCTGTCGCAACGGATGCAACTACAGGGCACAGATAGATTTCTGTGATGTCCTCTCCTGTAGGAGCATCAGTTTCGATAGATTCTCTGGATAGCCGAAGATTGATTGACTGCTCCCTTGGAATGTGGGGAAGGGTTGAAATCCGGGAGCCCACGGACGGATACCTGGATGCACTGACCTCGGGCAGGTCTTTCAATTCACCTGGATTTCAGGTGGGGAGAATGGAGGCAATTTGGGTCGACACAAATGGCTTCCTGGTCCCAGAACTCCATGGATACACGTGTCTGTGTATCCTTGGATACATGTCCGTGTATCACAGACAAGCACAGATAGTCACACGATTTGATCACACGGATACATTTCCGTGTGATCCGTGAATCCGTGTGATACGGGATTCGAACCTAGGTAGGTGGGAATAAGGATATGGGAGGCAATTTGAGGGGACACAAATGGCTTCCTGGACCCCAGAACCCCATGGATACACGTGTCTGTGTATCCTTGGATACACAGTCCGTGTAACATTACGGTTACGAAATCCCATATGATAAGATACACGGAAATCCCTAAGATACACGGATAGGTTCGTGTCACAGGTAACAGGGGGACGGAAGGGAGGGAGGAAGAGAGGGAGGGAGGGAGGAAGGGAGAGAGGGAGGGTATTTCAATTATCAGTTTTATTAATTACAATTAAATCAATTTAAATTAATTTAACTCAATTTAATTATGTTATTTTCAATTATCAAGGTATTTCAATTATCAGTTTTATTAATTACAATTAAATCAATTTAAATTAATTTAACTCAATTTAATTTAAGTTAGAAATTAAGATTTAATTAATTAAGATTAGTCTTAATTTAAATGAGTTTAAATCTAGGGAGGGAAGGAGGGAGGTTTATTTTCTGTTGTTAAGTTAGCGTAGGTTTCATTAGTATTGCGTAGTATCATTAGGTTTAACCAACCTAACCAACCTAAACCAACCTTTTTTAAAGTTCATAAACCTTTATACGCTATTAATACGCTATATTAAAGAAAATTATTTAAAAAAATAGACTATATTAAATAAATTTAAAATTGTTCCTTAACTTGTTCCTTATTCCTCCCTTTATAGGGAGGGAGGGAGGGAGGAAGGGAGAGAGGGAAGGTATTTCAATTATCAGTTTATTAATTACAATTAAATCAATTTAAATTAATTTAACTCAATTTAATTTAAGTTAGAAATCTAGTTAAGATTAGTCTTAATTTAAATGAGTTTAAATAATAGGGAGGGAAGGAAGGGAGGTTTATTTTCTGTTGTTAGGTTAGCGTAGGTTTCATTAGTATTGCGTAGTGTCATTAGGTTTTAACCAACCTAACCAACCTAAACTAACCTAACCTTACCTAATATAACCAACCTTTTTTAAAGTTCATAAACCTTTATAACATTAATGTGAACTATATTAAAGAAAATTATTTAAAAAAATAGACTATATTAAATAAATTTAAAATTGTTCCTTAACTTGTTCCTTGTTCCTCCCTTTATACACTTTGGTAACTATAGGTTTAAAAAAATAAAGTCATTAATTTCCATTAGGCATTTTTAGGTTAGTTTAGGTTACAGGTTAGGTTAGGTTTAGGTTTAGGTTAGGTTTGGGAAATAAGTCAGTGCTTTAAACAACCAACGGCTAAAAGGACAGACTCCAAGATTAATGCTCTATCTTGCTGGATCGAGCATTAATGTGCATTAAATTATTATTTAAATAAAATTATTAAATTTTTAAA
>NW_025571431.1:0-91284 GCF_020424385.1 Procambarus clarkii | reverse complement strand
ATTTGTCCCAAACCCCCCTGCAGTTTTCAAAATATCCCAAACATCCCAATTTCGAGGCCTGAGCCATATTTTGGAGCCAAATTCTGGCTCTCTGCACGTATTCGCAGTTTGAAATTACGACTTTTTTATACCCAACATATGCCAAGTACTGAAAGCGGCGTTTGGTCACATTTGTCCCAAACCCCCCTGCAGTTTTCAAAATATCCCAAACATCCCAATTTCGAGGCCTGAGCCATATTTTGGAGCCAAATTCTGGCTCTCTGCACGTATTCGCAGTTTGAAATTACGACTTTTTATACCCAACATATGCCAAGTACTGAAAGCGGCGTTTGGTCACATTTGTCCCAATCCCCCCTGCAGTTTTCAAAATATCCCAAACATCCCAATTTCGAGGCCTGAGCCATATTTTGGAGCCAAATTCTGGCTCTCTGCACGTATTCGCAGTTTGAAATTACGACTTTTTATACCCAACATATGCCAAGTACTGAAAGCGGCAGTGAGTCACATTTTGCACAAACCCCCCTGCAGTTTTCAAAATATCCCAAACATCCCAATTTCGAGGCCTGAGCCATATTTTGGAGCCAAATTCTGGCTTTCTGCACGAATACGCAGTTTGAAATTACGACTTTTTATACCCAACATATGCCAAGTACTGAAAGCAGCGTTTGGTCACATTTGTCCCAATCCCCTCTGCAGTTTTCAAAATATCCCAAACATCCCAATTTCAAGGCCTGAGCCATATTTTGGAGCCAAATTCTGGCTCTCTGCACGTATTCGCAGTTTGATATTACGACTTTTTATACCCAACATATGCAAAGTACTGAAAGCGGCATTGAGTCACATTTTGCACAAACTCCCCTGGAGTTTTCAAAATATCCCAAATATCCCAATTTCGAGGAATGAGCCATATTTTGGAGCCAAATTCTGGCTCTCTGCACGTATTCGCAATTTGAAATTACGACTTTTTATACCCAACATATGCCAAGTACTGAAAGCGGCAGTGAGTCACATTTTGCCCAAACCCCTGCAGTTTTCAAAATATCCCAAACATCCCAATTTCGAGGCCTGAGCCATATTTTGGAGCCAAATTCTGGCTCTCTGCACGTATTCGCAGTTTGAAATTACGAATTTTTTATACCCAACATATGCCAAGTACTGAAAGCGGCGTTTGGTCACATTTGTCTCAAACCTTCCTGCAGTTTTCAAAATATCCCAAACATCCCAATTTCGAGGCCTGAGCCATATTTTCCAGCCAAATTCTGGCTCTCTGCACGTATTCGCTGTTTGAAATTACGAGTTTTATACCCAACATATGCCAAGTACTGAAACGGCGTTTGGTCACATTTGTCCAATCCCCCCTGCAATTTTCAAAATATCCCAAACATCCAATTTCGAGGCCTGAGCCATATTTTGGAGCAAAATTCTGTCTCTGCACGTATTCGCAGTTTTGAAATTACGACTTTTTATACCCCACATATGCCAAGTACTGAAGCGGCAGTGAGTCACATTTTGCACAAAGTCCCTGCAGTTTTCAAAATATCCCAATATCCCAATTTCGAGGCCTGAGCCATATTTTGGAGCCAAATTCTGGCTCTCTGCACGTATTCGCAGTTTGGAATTATTGACTTTTTTTACCCAACATATGCCAAGTACTGAAAGCGGCGTTGAGTCACATTTTGCACAATCTCCACTGCAGTTTTCAAAATATCCTAAATATCCCAATTTTGAGGCCTGAGCCCTATTTTGGAGACCAATTCTGGTTCTCAGCACGTATTTGCTGTTTGAAATTACGACTTTTTATACCCAACATATGCCAAGTACTGAAAGCGGCAGTGAGTAACATTTTGCACAAAGTCCCCTGCAGTTTTCAAAATATCCTAAATATCCCAATTTCGAGGCCTGAGCCATATTTTCGAGCCAAGTTCTGACTTTTTGAACGTATTCGCTGTTTGAAATTACGACTTTTTATACCCAACATATGCGAAGTACTGAAAGCGCAGTGAGGTCACATTTTTCACAACTCCAATGCAGTTTTCAAAATATTCCCAAACATCCCAATTTCGAGGCCTGAGCCATATTTTCGAGCCAAATTCTGGCTCGCTGCACGTATTCGCATTTTGAAATTACGACTTTTTTATACCCAACATATATCAAGTACTGAAAGCGGCAGTGAGTCACATTTTCACAAACTCCAATGCAGTTTTCAAAATATCCCAAATATCTCGATTTGGAGGCCTGAGCTATGTTTTGGAGCCAAATTCTGGCTCTCTACACTTATTCGCTGTTTGAAATTACGAATTTTATACCCAACATATGCCAAGTAATGAAAGCGGCGTTTGGTCATATTTGTCCAAAACTCCCCTGCAGTTTTTAAAATATCCCAAACAGCCCAATTTCGAGGCCTGAGCCATATTTTGGAGCCAAATTCCGGCTCTCTGCACGTATTCGCAGTTTGAAATTGCGACTTTTTTTATACCCAACATATGCCAAGTACTGAAAGAGGCAATGAGTCACATTTTGCACAAACTCCCCTGCAATTTTCAAAATATCCCAAACATCCCAATTTCGAGGCCTGAGCCATATTTTGGAGCCAAATTCTGGCTCTCTGCACGTATTCGCAGTTTGATATTACGACTTTTTATACCCAACATATGCCAAGTACTGAAAGCGGCAGTTGGTCACATTTGTCCCAAACCCCAATGCAGTTTTCAAAATATCCAAACATCCGAATTTCGAGGCCTGAGCCATATTTTGGAGCCAAATTCTGGCTCTCTGCACGTATTCGCTGTTTGAAATTACGACTTTTTATACCCAACATATGCCAAGTACTGAAAGCGGCAGTGATGGTCATATTTTGTCCAAACTCCAATGCAGTTTTCAAAATATCCCAAATATCCCGATTTCGAGGCCTGAGCCATATTTGGAGCCAAATTCCGGCTCTCTGCACGTATTCGCTGTTTGAAATTGCGACTTTTTTATACCCAACATATGCCAAGTACTGAAAGCAACAGTGAGTCACTTTTGTCACAATCCCGCCTGCAGTTTTCAAATTATCCCAAACATCCCAATTTCGAGGCCTAAGCCATATTTTGGAGCCAAATTCTGGCTCTCTGCACGTTTTCGCAGTTTGAAATTGCGACTTTTTTATACCCAACATATGCCAAGTACTGAAAGAGGCGTTTGGTCACATTTGTCCCAATCCCCCCTGCAATTTTCAAAATATCCCAAACATCCCAATTTCGAGGCCTAAGCCATATTTTGGAGCCAAATTCTGGCTCTCTGCACGTATTCGCAGTTTGAAATTACGACTTTTTATACCCAACATATGCCAAGTACTGAAAGCGGCAGTGAGTGACATTTTGCACAAACTCCCTGCAGTTTTCAAAATATCCCAAATATCCCAATTTCGAGGCCTGAGCCATATTTTGGAGCCAAATTCTGGCTCTCTGCACGTATTCGCAGTTTGAAATTGCGAATTTTTATACCCAACATACGCAGAGTACTGAAAGCGCCGTTTGGTCACATTTGTCCCAATCCCCCATGCAGTTTTCAAAATATCCCAAACATCCCAATTTCGAGGCCTGAGCCATATTTTGGAGCCAAATTCTGGCTCTCTGCACGTATTCGCAGTTTGAAATTACGACTTTCTTATACCCAACATATGCCAAGTACTGAAAGCGGCGTGAGTCACATTTGCACAAACTCTCCTGCAGTTTTCAAAATATCCCAACATCCCAATTTCGAGGCCTGAGCCATATTTTGGAGCCAAATTCTGGCTCTCTGCACGTATTCGCAGTTTGAAATTACGACTTTTTTATACCCAACATATGCCAAGTACTGAAAGCGGCGTTTGGTCACATTTTTCCCAAAGTCCCCTGCAGTTTTCAAAATATCCCAAACATCCCAATTTCGAGGCCTGAGCCATATTTTGGAGCAAAATTCTGGCTCTGCACGTATTCGCTGTTTGAAATTACGACTTTTTATACCCAACATATGCCAAGTACTGAAAGTGGCGTTTGGTCACATTTGTCCCAATCCTCCCTGCAATTTTCAAAATATCCCAAACATCCCAATTTCGAGGCCTGAGCCATATTTTGGTGCAAAATTCTGGCTCTCTGCACGTATTCGCTGTTTGAAATTATGACTTTTTATACCCAACATATGCCAAGTACTGAAAGCGGAATTGAGTCACATTTTGCACAAACTCCACTGCAGTTTTCAAAATATCCTAAATATCCCAATTTTGAGGCCTGAGCCATATTTTGGAGACAAATTCTGGTTCTCAGCACGTATTTGCTGTTTGAAATTACGACTTTTTATACCCAACATATGCCAAGTACTGAAAGCGGCAGTGAGTAACATTTTGCACAAAGTCCCCTGCAGTTTTCAAAATATCCTAAATATCCCAATTTCGAGGCCTGAGCCATATTTTCGAGCCAAAGTCTGACTTTCTGAACGTATTCGCAGTTTGAAATTACGACTTTTTTATACCCAACATATGCGAAGTACTGAAAGCGGCGTTTGGTCACATTTGTCCCAAACCTCCCTGCAGTTTTCAAAATATTCCAAACATCCCAATTTCGAGGCCTGAGCCATATTTTGGAGCCAAATTCAGGCTCGCTGCACGTATTCGCAGTTTGAAATTACGACTTTTTATACCCAACATATATCACGTCCTGAAAGCGGCAGTGAGTCACATTTTGCACAAACTCCAATGCAGTTTTCAAAATATCCCAAATATCCCGATTTGGAGGCCTGAGCTATGTTTTGGAGCCAAATTCTGGCTCTCTACACTTATTCGCTGTTTGAAATTACGACTTTTATACCCAACATATGCCAAGTAATGAAAGCGGCGTTTGGTCATATTTGTCCAAAACTCCCCTGCAGTTTTCAAAATATCCCAAACAGCCCAATTTCGAGGCCTGAGCCATATTTTGGAGCCAAATTCCGGCTCTCTGCACGTATTCGCAGTTTGAAATTGCGACTTTTTTATACCCAACATATGCCAAGTACTGAAAGCGGCGTTTGGTCACATTTGTCCCAATCCCCCCTGCAATTTTCAAAATATCCCAAACATCCCAATTTCGAGGCCTGAGCCATATTTTGGAGCAAAATTCTGGCTCTAGCACGTATTCGCTGTTTGAAATTACGACTTTTTATACCCAACATATGCCAAGTACTGAAAGCGGCAGTGAGTCACATTTTGCACAAACTCCAATGCAGTTTTCAAAATATCCCAAATATCCCGATTTCGAGGCCTGAGCCATATTTTGGAGCCAAATTCTGGCTCTCTGCACTTATTCGCTGTTTGAAATTACGACTTTTATACCCAACATATGCCAAGTACTGAAAGCGGCGTTTGGTCATATTTGTCCCAAACTCCCCTGCAGTTTTCAAAATATCCCAAACAGCCCAATTTCGAGGCCTGAGCCATATTTTGGAGCCAAATTCCGGCTCTCTGCACGTATTCGCAGTTTGAAATTGCGACTTTTTTATACCCAACATATGCCAAGTACTGAAAGCAGCGTTTGGTCACATTTGTCCCAATCCCGCCTGCAATTTTCAAATTATCCCAAACATCCCAATTTCGAGGCCTAAGCCATATTTTGGAGCCAAATTCTGGCTCTCTGCACGTTTTCGCAGTTTGAAATTGCGACTTTTTTATACCCAACATATGCCAAGTACTGAAAGAGGCGTTTGGTCACATTTGTCCCAATCCCCCCTGCAATTTTCAAAATATCCCAAACATCCCAATTTCGAGGCCTAAGCCATATTTTGGAGCCAAATTCTGGCTCTCTGCACGTATTCGCAGTTTTAAATTCCGAATTTTTTATACCCAACATATGCCAAATACTGACAGGAGCAGTGAGTCACATTTTGCACAAAGTCTCCTGCAGTTTTCAAAATATCCCAAATATCCCAATTTCGAGGCCTGAGCCATATTTTGGAGCCAAATTCTGTCTCTCTGCCAGTATTCGCAGTTTGAAATTGTGACTTTTCATACCCAACATATGCCAAGTACTGAAAGCGGCGTTTGGTCACATTTGTCCCAATCCCCCCTGCAATTTTCAAAATATCCCAAACATCCCAATTTCGAGGCCTGAGCCATATTTTGGAGGCAAATTCTGGCTCTATGCACGTATTCGCAGTTTTAAATAACGATTTTTTATACCCAACATATGCCAAGTACTGAAAGCGGCAGTGAGTTTCACATTTGCACAAACTCCAC
Source organism: Procambarus clarkii (assembly GCF_020424385.1). Lineage (NCBI taxonomy): Eukaryota > Metazoa > Arthropoda > Malacostraca > Decapoda > Cambaridae > Procambarus > Procambarus clarkii. The sequence continues at coordinate 85,055 of NW_025571431.1, read as the reverse complement.
TGCAGTTTTCAAAATATCCCAAATATCCCAATTTCGAGGCCTGAGCCATATTTTGGAGCCAAATTCTGGCTCTCTGCACGTATTCGCTGTTTGAAATTACGACTTTTTATACCCAACATATGCCAAGTACTGAAAGCGGCGTTTGGTCACATTTGTCCAATCTCCCCTGCAGTTTTCAAAATATCCCAAACATCCCAATTTCGAGGCCTGAGCCATATTTTGGAGCAAAATTCTGGCTCTCTGCACGTATTCGCAGTTTGAAATTACTACTTTTTTTATACCCAACATATGCCAAGTACTGAAAGCGGCGTTTGGTCACATTTGTCCCAATCCCTCCCTGCAGTTTTCAAATATCCCAAACATCCCAATTTCGAGGCCTGAGCCATATTTTGGAGCCAAATTCTGGCTCTCTGCACGTATTCGCAGTTTGAAATTACGACTTTTTATACCCAACATATGCCAAGTACTGAAAGCGGCGTTGAGTCACATTTTGCACAAACTCCCCTGCAGTTTTCAAAATATCCAAATATCCCAATTTCGAGGCCTGAGCCATATTTTGGAGCCAAATTCTGGCTCTCTGCACGTATTCGCTGTTTGAAATTACGACTTTTTTATACCCAACATATGCCAAGTACTGAAAGCGGCAGTTAGTCACATTTTGCACAAAAGTCCCCTGCAGTTTTCAAAATATCCCAAATATCCCAATTTCGAGGCCTGAGCCATATTTTGGAGCCAAATTCTGTCTCTCTGCACGTATTCGCAGTTTGAAATTACGACTTTTTTATACCCAACATATGCAAGTACTGAAAGCGGCGTTTGGTCACATTTGTCCCAAACCCCCCTGCAGTTTTCAAAATATCCCAAACATCCCAATTTCGAGGCCTGAGCCATATTTTGGAGACAAATTCTGGCTCTCTGCACGTATTCGCTGTTTGAAATTACGACTTTTTATACCCAACATATGCCAAGTACTGAAAGCGGCAGTGAGTCACATTTTGCACAAACTCCAATGCAGTTTTCAAAATATCCCAAATATCCCGATTTCGAGGCCTGAGCCATATTTTGGAGCCAAATTCTGGCTCTCTGCACTTATTCGCTGTTTGAAATTACGACTTTTATACCCAACATATGCCAAGTACTGAAAGCGGCGTTTGGTCATATTTGTCCCAAACTCCCCTGCAGTTTTCAAAATATCCCACATCCCAATTTCGAGGCCTGAGCCATATTTTGGAGCAAAATTCTGGCTCTCTGCACTTATTCGCAGTTTGAAATTGCGACTTTTTATACCCAACATATGCCAAGTACTGAAAGCGGCGTTTGGTCACATTTGTCCCAATCCCGCCTGCAATTTTCAAAATATCCCAAACATCCCAATTTCGAGGCCTGAGCCATATTTTGGAGCCAAATTCTGGCTCTCTGCACGTATTCGCTGTTTGAAATTACGACTTTTATACCCAACATATGCCAAGTACTGAAAGCGGCAGTGAGTCACATTTTGCACAAACTCCTCTGCAGTTTTCAAAATATCCCAAACATCCCATTTTCGAGGCCTGAGCCATATTTTGGAGCCAAATTCTGGCTCTCTGCACGTATTCGCTGTTTGAAATTACGACTTTTTTATACCCAACATATGCCAAGTACTGAAAGCGGCAGTTAGTGACATTTTGCACAAACTCCCCTGCAGTTTTCAAAATATCCCAAATATCCCAATTTCGAGGCCTGAGCCATATTTTGTAGCCAAATTCAGGCTCTCTGCACGTATTCGCAGTTTGAAATTACGACTTTTCATACCCAACATATGCCAAGTACTGAAAGCGGCGTTTGGTCACATTTGTCCCAAACCCCCCCTGCAGTTTTCAAAATATCCCAAACATCCCAATTTCGAGGCCTGAGCCATATTTTGGAGCCAAATTCTGGCTCTCTGCACGTATTCGCAGTTTGAAATTACGACTTTTTTATACCCAACATATGCCAAGTACTGAAAGCGGCGTTTGGTCACATTTTTCCCAATCCCCCCTGCATTTTTCAAAATATCCCAAACATCCCAATTTTGAGGCCTGAGCCATATTTTGAAGCCAAATTCTGGCTTTCTGCACGTATTCGCAGTTTTAAATTCCGACTTTTTATACCCAACATATGCCAAGTACTGACAGCGGCAGTGAGTTACATTTTGCACAAAGTCCCCTGCAGTTTTCAAAATATCCCAAATATCCCAATTTCGAGGCCTGAGCCATATTTTGGAGCCAAATTCTGGCTCTCTGCACGTATTCGCAGTTTGAAATTACGACTTTTTATACCCAACATATGCCAAGTACTGAAAGCGGCGTTTGGTCACATTTGTCCCAATCCCCCCTGCAATTTTCAAAATATCCCAAACATCCCAATTTCGAGGCCTGAGCCATATTTTGGTGCAAAATTCTGGCTCTCTGCACGTATTCGCTGTTTGAAATTATGACTTTTTATACCCAACATATGCCAAGTACTGAAAGCGGAATTGAGTCACATTTTGCACAAACTCCACTGCAGTTTTCAAAATATCCTAAATATCCCAATTTTGAGGCCTGAGCCATATTTTGGAGACAAATTCTGGTTCTCAGCACGTATTTGCTGTTTGAAATTACGACTTTTTATACCCAACATATGCCAAGTACTGAAAGCGGCAGTGAGTAACATTTTGCACAAAGTCCCCTGCAGTTTTCAAAATATCCCAAATATCCCAATTTCGAGGCCTGAGCCATATTTTCGAGCCAAAGTCTGACTTTCTGAACGTATTCGCAGTTTGAAATTACGACTTTTTTATACCCAACATATGCGAAGTACTGAAAGCGGCGTTTGGTCACATTTGTCCCAAACCTCCCTGCAGTTTTCAAAATATTCCAAACATCCCAATTTCGAGGCCTGAGCCATATTTTGGAGCCAAATTCAGGCTCGCTGCACGTATTCGCAGTTTGAAATTACGACTTTTTATACCCAACATATGCCAAGTACTGAAAGCGGCAGTGAGTCACATTTTGCACAAACTCCAATGCAGTTTTCAAAATATCCCAAATATCCCGATTTCGAGGCCTGAGCCATATTTTGGAGCCAAATTCTGGCTCTCTGCACGTATTCGCTGTTTGAAATTACGACTTTTTATACCCAACATATGCCAAGTACTGAAAGCGGCGTTTGGTCACATTTTGTCCAAACTCCCCTGCAGTTTTCAAAATATCCCAAACATCCCAATTTCGAGGCCTGAGCCATATTTGGAGCCAAATTCTGGCTCTCTGCACGTATTCGCAGTTTGAAATTACGACTTTTTATACCCAACATATGCCAAGTACTGAAAGCGGCGTTTGGTCACATTTGTCCCAATCCCCCCTGCAATTTTCAAAATATCCCAAACATCCCAATTTCGAGGCCTGAGCCATATTTTGGAGCAAAATTCTGGCTCTAGCACGTATTCGCTGTTTGAAATTACGACTTTTTATACCCAACATATGCCAAGTACTGAAAGCGGCAGTGAGTCACATTTTGCACAAACTCCAATGCAGTTTTCAAAATATCCCAAATATCCCGATTTCGAGGCCTGAGCCATATTTTGGAGCCAAATTCAGGCTCTCTGCACGTATTCGCTGTTTGAAATTACGACTTTTATACCCAACATATGCCAAGTACTGAAAGCGGCGTTTTGGTCACATTTGTCCCAAACTCCCCTGCAGTTTTCAAAATCCCAAACATCCCAATTTCGAGGCCTGAGCCATATTTTGGAGCCAAATTCTGGCTCTCTGCACGTATTCGCAGTTTGAAATTACGACTTTTTTATACCCAACATATGCCAAGTACTGAAAGCAGCGTTTGGTCACATTTGTCCCAATCTCCCTGCAATTTTCAAAATATCCCAAACATCCCAATTTCGAGGCCTGAGCCATATTTTGGAGCCAAATTCTGGCTCTCTGCACGTATTCGCAGTTTGAAATTGCGACTTTTTTATACCCAACATATGCCAAGTACTGAAAGCGGCGTTTGGTCACATTTGTCCCAATCCCCCCTGCAATTTTCAAAATATCCCAAACATCCCAATTTCGAGGCCTAAGCCATATTTTGGAGCCAAATTCTGGCTCTCTGCACGTATTCGCAGTTTTAAATTCCGAATTTTTTATACCCAACATATGCCAAGTACTGACAGCGGCAGTGAGTCACATTTTGCACAAAGTCCCCTGCAGTTTTCAAAATATCCCAAATATCCCAATTTCGAGGCCTGAGCCATATTTTGGAGCCAAATTCTGTCTCTCTGCACGTATTCGCAGTTTGAAATTACGACTTTTTATACCCAACATATGCCAAGTACTGAAAGCGGCGTTTGGTCACATTTGGCCCAAACCCCCCTGCAGTTTTCAAAATATCCCAAACATCCCAATTTCGAGGCCTGAGCCATATTTTGGAGCCAAATTCTGGCTCTCTGCACGTATTCGCAGTTTTAAATTACGACTTTTTATACCCAACATATGCCAAGTACTGAAAGCGGCAGTGTTTTCACATTTTTGCACAAACTCCCTGCAGTTTTCAAAATATCCCAAACATCCCAATTTTGAAGCCAGAGTCATATTTTGGAGCCAAATTCTTGCTCTCTGCATGTATTCGCAGTTTGAAATTACGACTTTTTATACCCAGCATATGCCAAGTACTGAAAGCGGCGTTTGGTCACATTTGTCCCAATCCCCCCTGCAATTTTCAAAATATCCCAAACATCCCAATTTCGAGGCCTGAGCCATATTTTGGAGCAAAATTCTGGCTCTGCACGTATTCGCTGTTTGAAATTACGACTTTTTATACCCAACATATGCCAAGTACTGAAAGTGGCGTTTGGTCACATTTGTCCCAATCCTCCCTGCAATTTTCAAAATATCCCAAACATCCCAATTTCGAGGCCTGAGCCATATTTTGGAGCAAAATTCTGGCTCTCTGCACGTTATTCGCTGTTTGAAATTACGACTTTTTTATACCCAACATATGCCAAGTACTGAAAGCGGCGTTTGGTCATATTTGTCCACAAACTCCACTGCAGTTTTCAAAATATCCCAAACATCCCAATTTCGAGGCCTGAGCCATATTTTGGAGTCAAATTCTGGCTCTCTGCACGTATTCGCTGTTTGAAATTTTACGACTTTTTTTATACCCAACATATGCCAAGTACTGAAAGCGGCAGTGAGTCACATTTGTCACAAACTCCCCTGCAATTTTCAAAATATCCTAAACATCCCAATTTCGAGGCCTGAGCCATATTTTGGAGCCAAATCTGGCTTTCTGCACGTATTCGCAGTTTGAAATTACGACTTTTTTATACCCAACATATGCCAAGTACTGAAAGCGGCGTTTGGTCACATTTGTCCCATTCCTCCCTGCAGTTTTCAAAATATCCCAAACATCCCAATTTCGAGGCCTGAGCCATATTTTCGAGCCAAATTCTGGCTCTCTGCACGTATTCCCAGTTTGAAATTACGACTTTTTTATACCCAACATATGCCAAGTACTGAAAGCGCAGTGAGTCACATTTGCACAAACTCCCCCTGCAGTTTTCAAAATATCCCAATAACGCCTATCCCAATTTCGAGGCCTGAGCCATTATTTTGGAGCCAAATTCTGGCTCTCTGCACGTATTCGCTGTTTGAAATTACGACTTTTATACCCACATATGCCAAGTACTGAAAGCGGCGTTTGGTCACATTTGTCCCAAACTCCCCTGCAGTTTTCAAAATATCCCAAACATCCCAATTTCGAGGCCTGAGACATATTTTGGAGCAAAATTCCGGCTCTCTGCACGTATTCGCAGTTTGAAATTACGACTTTTTTATACCCAACATATGCCAAGTACTGAAAGCGGCGTTTGGTCACATTTGTCCCAATCCTCCCCTGCAATTTTCAAAATATCCCAACATCCCAATTTCGAGGCCTGAGCCATATTTTGGAGCAAAATTCTGGCTCTCTGCACGTATTCGCTGTTTGAAATTACGACTTTTTTATACCCAACATATGCCAAGTACTGAAAGCGGCAGTGAGTCACATTTTGCCCAAACTCCCCTGCAGTTTTCAAAATATCCAAACATCCCAATTTCGAGGCCTGAGCCATATTTTGGAGCCAAATTCTGGCTCTCTGCACGTATTCGCTGTTTGAAATTACGACTTTTTTATACCCAACATATGCCAAGTACTGAAAGCGGCATTTGGTCACATTTGTCCCAAACTCCCCTGCAGTTTTCAAATATCCCAAACATCCCAATTTCGAGGCCTGAGCCATATTTTGGAGCCAAATTCTGGCTCTCTGCACGTATTCGCAGTTTGAAATTACGACTTTTTATACCCAACATATGCCAAGTACTGAAAGCGGCGTTTGGTCACATTTTGCCCAATCCCCCCTGCAATTTTCAAAATATCCCAAACATCCCAATTTCGAGGCCTGAGCCATATTTTGGAGCCAAATTCTGGCTCTCTGCACGTATTCGCAGTTTGAAATTACGACTTTTTATACCCAACATATGCCAAGTACTGAAAGCGGCGTTTGGTCACATTTGTCCCAAACCTCCCTGCAGTTTTCAAAATATCCCAAACATCCCAATTTCGAGGCCTGAGCCATGTTTTGGAGCCAAATTCTGGCTCTCTGCACGTATTCGCAGTTTGAAATTGCGACTTTTTTATGCCCAACATATGCCAAGTACTGAAAGCAGCAGAGAGTCACATTTTGCACAATCTCCCTTGCAGTTTTCAAAATATCCCAAATATCCCAATTTCGAGGCCTGAGCCATATTTTGGAGCCAAATTCTGGCTCTCTGCACGTATTCGCAGTTTGGAATTACGACTTTTTATACCCAACATATGCCAAGTACTGAAAGCGGCGTTTGGTCACATTTGTCCCAATCCCCCTTGCAGTTTTCAAAATATCCCAAACATCCCAATATCGAGGCCTGAACCATATTTTGGAGCCAAATTCAGGCTCTCTGCACGTATTCGCAGTTTTAAATAACGACTTTTTTATACCCAACATATGCCAAGTACTGAAAGCGGCAGTGAGTCACATTTTGCACAAACTCCCCTGCAGTTTTCTAAATATCCCAAATATATCCCAATTTCAGGGCCTGAGCCATATTTTGGAGCCAAATTCTGGCTCTCTGCACGTATTCGCAGATTGAAATTGCGACTTTTTTTATACCCAACATATGCCAAGTACTGAAAGCGGCGTTTGGTCACATTTGTCCCAATCCCCCCTGCAGTTTTCAAAATATCCCAAACATCCCAATTTCGAGGCCTGAGCCATATTTTGGAGCAAATTCTGGCTCTCTGCACGTATTCGCAGTTTGAAATTACGACTTTTATACCCAACATATGCCAAGTACTGAAAGCGGCGTTTGGTCATATTTGTCCCAAACTCCCCTGCAGTTTTCAAAATATCCCAAACAGCCCAATTTCGAGGCCTGAGCCATATTTTGGAGCCAAATTCCGGCTCTCTGCACGTATTCGCAGTTTGAAATTGCGACTTTTTTATACCCAACATATGCCAAGTACTGAAAGCAACGTTTGGTCACATTTGTCCCAATCCCGCCTGCAATTTTCAAATTATCCCAAACATCCCAATTTCGAGGCCTAAGCCATATTTTGGAGCCAAATTCTGGCTCTCTGCACGTTTTCGCAGTTTGAAATTGCGACTTTTTTATACCCAACATATGCCAAGTACTGAAAGAGGCGTTTGGTCACATTTGTCCCAATCCCCCCTGCAATTTTCAAAATATCCCAAACATCCCAATTTCGAGGCCTAAGCCATATTTTGGAGCCAAATTCTGGCTCTCTGCACGTATTCGCAGTTTGAAATTACGACTTTTTTATACCCAACATATGCGATGTACTGAAAGCGGCAGTGAGTCACATTTTGCACAAACTCCCCTGCAGTTTTCAAAATATCCCAAATATCCCAATTTCGAGGCCTGAGCCATATTTTGGAGCCAAATTTCTGGCTCTCTGCACGTATTCGCAGTTTGAAATTGCGACTTTTCATACCCAACATATGCCAAGTACTGAAAGCGGCGTTTGGTCACATTTGTCCCAAACCCCCCCTGCAGTTTTCAAAATATCCCAAACATCCCAATTTCGAGGCCTGAGCCATATTTTGGAGCCAAATTCTGGCTCTCTGCACGTATTCGCAGTTTTAAATTACGACTTTTTATACCCAACATATGCCAAGTACTGAAAGCGGCAGTGTTTCACATTTTGCACAACTCCCCTGCAGTTTTCAAAATATCCCAAACATCCCAATTTCGAGGCCTTAGCCATATTTTGGAGCCAAATTCTTGCTCTCTGCACGTATTCGCAGTTTGAAATTACGACTTTTTATACCCAACATATGCCAAGTACTGAAAGCGGCGTTTGGTCACATTTGTCCCAATCCCCCCTGCAATTTTCAAATATCCCAAACATCCCAATTTCGAGGCCTGAGCCATATTTTCGAGCCAAATTCTGGCTCTCTGCACGTATTCGCTGTTTGAAATTACGACTTTTTTATACCCAACATATGCCAAGTACTGAAAGCGGCGTTTGGTCACATTTGTCCCAAACCTCCCTGCAGTTTTCAAAATATCCCAAACATCCCAATTTCGAGGCCTGAGCCATATTTTGGAGCCAAATTTTGGCTCTCTGCACGTATTCGCAGTTTGAAATTACGACTTTTTTATACCCAACATATGCCAAGTACTGAAAGCGGCAGTTGGTCACATTTTCCACAATCCCCCTGCAATTTTCAAATATCCCAAACATCCCAATTTCGAGGCCTGAGCCATATTTTGGGTGCCAAATTCTGGCTCTCTGCACGTATTCGCTGTTTGAAATTACGACTTTTTATACCCAACATATGCCATGTACTGAAAGCGGCAGTTAGTCACATTTTGCACAAACTCCCCTGCAGTTTTCAAAATATCTTAAATATCCCAATTTCGAGGCCTGAGCCATATTTTGGAGCCAAATTCTGGCTCTCTGCACGTATTCGCTGTTTGAAATTACGACTTTTTATACCCAACATATGCCAAGTACTGAAAGAGGCAGTTGGTCACATTTTCCACAAACTCCCCTGCAGTTTTCAAATATCCCCCCCCATCCCCCTTTCGATGCCCATATTTTGGAGCCAAATTCTGCCTCCCTGCACCTATTCGCTTTTTGAATTTCCCTTTTTATACCCAACATATTCCCACTGAAAGCGGCGTTTGGTCATATTTGTCCCAAACTCCCCTGCAGTTTTCAAAATATCCCAAACAGCCCAATTTCGAGGCCTGAGCCATATTTTGGAGTCAAATTCCGGCTCTCTGCACGTATTCGAAGTTTGAAATTGCAACTTTTTTATACCCAACATATGCCAAGTACTGAAAGCGGCGTTTGGTCACATTTTTCCCAATCCCGCCTGCAATTTTCAAAATATCCCAAACATCCCATTTCGAGGCCTAAGCCATATTTTGGAGCCAAATTCTGGCTCTCTGCACGTATTCGCAGTTTTAAATTCCGATTTTTTTATACCCAACATATGCCAAGTACTGACAGCGGCAGTGAGTTACATTTTGCACAAAGTCCCCTGCAGTTTTCAAAATATCCCAAATATCCCAATTTCGAGGCCTGAGCCATATTTTGGAGCTAAATTCTGGCTCTCTGCACGTATTCGCAGTTTGAAATTACGACTTTTTTATACCCAACATATGCCAAGTACTGAAAGCGGCATTTGGTCACATTTGTCCCAATCCCTCCTGCAATTTTCGAAATATCCCAAACATCCCAATTTCGAGGCCTGAGCCATATTTTGGTGCAAAATTCTGGCTCTCTGCACGTATTCGCTGTTTGAAATTATGACTTTTTATACCCAACATATGCCAAGTACTGAAAGCGGAATTGAGTCACATTTTGCACAAACTCCACTGCAGTTTTCAAAATATCCTAAATATCCCAATTTTGAGGCCTGAGCCATATTTTGGAGACAAATTCTGGTTCTCAGCACGTATTTGCTGTTTGAAATTACGACTTTTTATACCCAACATATGCCAAGTACTGAAAGAGGCAGTGAGTTTTCAAAATATCCCAAATTTTGCACATTCTGGCTCTCCACGTGCAGTTTTCAAAATATCCCAAATATCCCAAACAGCCCAATTTCGAGGCCTGAGCCATATTTTGGAGCCAAATTCTGACTCTCTGCACGTATTCGCAGTTTGAAATTACGACTTTTTATACCCAACATATGCCAAGTACTGAAAGCGGCATTTGGTCACATTTGTCCCAACCCCCCTGCAGTTTACAAAATATCCCAAACTTTCCAATTTCGAGGCCTGAGCCATATTTTGGAGCCAAATTCTGGCACTCGGCACGTATTCGCTGTTTGAAATTGCGACTTTTTTATACCCAACATATGCCAAGTACTGAAAGCTGCAGTGAGTCACATTTTGCACAAAGTCCTGCAGTTTTCGAAATATCCCAAATATCCCAATTTCGAGGCATGAGCCATATTTTGGAGCCAAATTCGAGCTCTCTGCACGTATTCGCTGTTTGAAATTACGACTTTTTTATACCCAACATATGCCAAGTACTGAAAGCGGCGTTTGTTCACATTTGTTCCAATCCCCCCATCAATTTTCAAAATATCCCAAACATCCCAATTTCGAGGCCTGAGCCATATTTTGGAGCTAAATTCTGGCTCTCTGCACGTATTCGCTGTTTGAAATTACGACATTTTTATACCAAACATATGCGAAGTACAGAGAGCGGCGTTTGGTCACATTTTGCCCAAACTCCCCTGCAATTTTCAAAATATCCCAAACATCCCAATTTCGAGGCCTGAGCCATATTTTGGAGCAAAATTCTGGCTCTCTGCACGTATTCGCTGTTTGAAATTACGACTTTTTATACCCAACATATGCCAAGTACTGAAAGCGGCAGTGAGTCACATTTTGCACAAACTCCCCTGCAGTTTTCAAAATATCCCAAATATCCCAATTTCGAGGCCTGAGCCATATTTTGGAGCCAAATTCTGGCTCTCTGCACGTATTCGCTGTTTGAAATTACGACTTTTTTATACCCAACATATGCCAAGTACTGAAAGTGGCGTTTGGTCATTTTTGTCCTAAACTCCCCTGCAGTTTTCAAAATATCCCAAACATCCCAATTTCGAGGCCTGAGCCATATTTTGGAGCCAAATTCTGGCTCTCTGCACGTATTCGCAGTTTGAAATTACGACTTTTTTATACCCAACATATGCCAAGTACTGAAAGCGGCAGTTGGTCACATTTTGCACAAACTCCCCTGCAGTTTTCAAAATATCCCAAACATCCCAATTTCGAGGCCTGAGCCATATTTTGGAGCCAAATTCTGGCTCTCTGCACGTATTCGCAGTTTGAAATTACGACTTTTTTATACCCACATATGCCAAGTACTGAAAGCGGCAGTTTGGTCACATTTTTGCCAATCTCCCCTGCAGTTTTCAAATTATCCCAAATATCCCAATTTCGAGGCTTGAGCAATATTTTGGAGCCAAATTCTGGCTCTCTGCACGTATTCGCAGTTTGAAATGCGACTTTTTTATACCCAACATATGCCAAGTACTGAAGCGGCTTTGGTCACATTTGTCCCAATCCCCCCTGCATTTTCAAAATATCCCAAACATCCCAATTTCGAGGCCTGAGCCATATTTGGAGCCAAATTCTGGCTCTCTGCACGTATTCGCAGTTTGAATTACGACTTTTTATACCCAACATATGCCAAGTACTGAAAGCGAGCAGTGAGTCACATTTGCACAAAGTCCCCTGCAGTTTTCAAAATATCCCAAATATCCCAATTTCGAGGCCTGAGCCATATTTTGGAGCCAAATTCTGGCTCTCTGCAGTATTCGCAGTTTGAAATTACGACTTTTTATACCCACATATGCCAAGTACTGAAAGCGGCGTTTGGTCACATTTGTCCCAACCCCCCTGCAGTTTTCAAAATATCCCAACATCCCAATTTCGAAGCCTGAGCCATATTTTGGAGCCAAATTCTGGCTCTCTGCACGTATTCGCAGTTTGAAATTACGACTTTTTATACCCAACATATGCCAAGTACTGAAAGCGGCGTTTGGTCACATTTGTCCCAAACCCCCCTGCAGTTTTCAAAATATCCCAAACATCCCAATTTCGAGGCCTGAGCCATATTTTGGAGCCAAATTCTGGCTCTCTGCACGTATTCGCTGTTTGAAATTACGACTTTTTATACCCAACATATGCCAAGTACTGAAAGCGGCGTTTGGTCACATTTGTCACAAACTCCCCTGCAGTTTTCAAAATATCCCAAACATCCCAATTTCGAGGCCTGAGCCATATTTTGGAGCCAAATTCTGGCTCTCTGCACGTATTCGCTGTTTGAAATTACGACTTTTTATACCCAACATATGCCAAGTACTGAAAGCGGCAGTTTGGTCACATTTTCCACAAACCCCCTGCAGTTTTCAAAATATCCCAAACATCCCAATTTCGAGGCCTGAGCCATATTTTGGAGCCAAATTCTGGCTCTCTGCACGTATTCGCAGTTTGAAATTACGACTTTTTTATACCCAACATATGCCAAGTACTGAAAGCGGCGTTTGGTCACATTTGTCCCAAACTCCCCTGCAGTTTTCAAAATATCCCAAACATCCCAATTTCGAGGCCTGAGCCATATTTTGGAGCCAAATTCTGGCTCTCTGCACGTATTCGCAGTTTGAAATTACGACTTTTTTATACCCAACATATGCCAAGTACTGAAAGCGGCGTTTGGTCACATTTGTCCCAAACCCCCCTGCAGTTTTCAAAATATCCCAAACATCCCAATTTCGAGGCCTGAGCCATATTTTGGAGCCAAATTCTGGCTCTCTGCACGTATTCGCAGTTTGAAATTACGACTTTTTATACCCAACATATGCCAAGTACTGAAAGCGGCAGTGAGTCACATTTTGCACAAACTCCCCTGCAGTTTTCAAAATATCCCAAATATCCCAATTTCGAGGCCTGAGCCATATTTTGGAGCCAAATTCTGGCTCTCTGCACGTATTCGCAGTTTGAAATTACGACTTTTTATACCCAACATATGCCAAGTACTGAAAGCGGCGTTTGGTCACATTTGTCCCAAACCCCCCTGCAGTTTTCAAAATATCCCAAACATCCCAATTTCGAGGCCTGAGCCATATTTTGGAGCCAAATTCTGGCTCTCTGCACGTATTCGCAGTTTGAAATTACGACTTTTTATACCCAACATATGCCAAGTACTGAAAGCGGCGTTTGGTCACATTTTGCCCAAACTCCCTGCAGTTTTCAAAATATCCCAAACATCCCAATTTCGAGGCCTGAGCCATATTTTGGAGCCAAATTCTGGCTCTCTGCACGTATTCGCAGTTTGAAATTACGACTTTTTATACCCAACATATGCCAAGTACTGAAAGCGGCGTTTGGTCACATTTGTCCCAAACTCCCCTGCAGTTTTCAAAATATCCCAAACATCCCAATTTCGAGGCCTGAGCCATATTTTGGAGCCAAATTCTGGCTCTCTGCACGTATTCGCAGTTTGAAATTACGACTTTTTATACCCAACATATGCCAAGTACTGAAAGCGGCGTTTGGTCACATTTGTCCCAAACTCCCCTGCAGTTTTCAAAATATCCCAAACATCCCAATTTCGAGGCCTGAGCCATATTTTGGAGCCAAATTCTGGCTCTCTGCACGTATTCGCAGTTTGAAATTACGACTTTTTTATACCCAACATATGCCAAGTACTGAAAGCGGCAGTGGTCACATTTTGCCCAAACCCCCCTGCAGTTTTCAAAATATCCCAAACATCCCAATTTCGAGGCCTGAGCCATATTTTGGAGCCAAATTCTGGCTCTCTGCACGTATTCGCAGTTTGAAATTACGACTTTTTATACCCAACATATGCCAAGTACTGAAAGCGGCGTTTGGTCACATTTGTCCCAAACCCCCCTGCAGTTTTCAAAATATCCCAAACATCCCAATTTCGAGGCCTGAGCCATATTTTGGAGCCAAATTCTGGCTCTCTGCACGTATTCGCAGTTTGAAATTACGACTTTTTATACCCAACATATGCCAAGTACTGAAAGCGGCAGTTGGTCACATTTGTCCCAAACCCCCCTGCAGTTTTCAAAATATCCCAAACATCCCAATTTCGAGGCCTGAGCCATATTTTGGAGCCAAATTCTGGCTCTCTGCACGTATTCGCAGTTTGAAATTACGACTTTTTATACCCAACATATGCCAAGTACTGAAAGCGGCGTTTGGTCACATTTGTCCCAAACCCCCCTGCAGTTTTCAAAATATCCCAAACATCCCAATTTCGAGGCCTGAGCCATATTTTGGAGCCAAATTCTGGCTCTCTGCACGTATTCGCAGTTTGAAATTACGACTTTTTTATACCCAACATATGCCAAGTACTGAAAGCGGCAGTGAGTCACATTTTGCACAAACTCCCCTGCAGTTTTCAAAATATCCCAAACATCCCAATTTCGAGGCCTGAGCCATATTTTGGAGCCAAATTCTGGCTCTCTGCACGTATTCGCAGTTTGAAATTACGACTTTTTATACCCAACATATGCCAAGTACTGAAAGCGGCGTTTGGTCACATTTGTCCCAAACCCCCCTGCAGTTTTCAAAATATCCCAAACATCCCAATTTCGAGGCCTGAGCCATATTTTGGAGCCAAATTCTGGCTCTCTGCACGTATTCGCAGTTTGAAATTACGACTTTTTATACCCAACATATGCCAAGTACTGAAAGCGGCGTTTGGTCACATTTGTCCCAAACTCCCCTGCAGTTTTCAAAATATCCCAAACATCCCAATTTCGAGGCCTGAGCCATATTTTGGAGCCAAATTCTGGCTCTCTGCACGTATTCGCAGTTTGAAATTACGACTTTTTATACCCAACATATGCCAAGTACTGAAAGCGGCGTTTGGTCACATTTGTCCCAAACTCCCCTGCAGTTTTCAAAATATCCCAAACATCCCAATTTCGAGGCCTGAGCCATATTTTGGAGCCAAATTCTGGCTCTCTGCACGTATTCGCAGTTTGAAATTACGACTTTTTATACCCAACATATGCCAAGTACTGAAAGCGGCGTTTGGTCACATTTGTCCCAAACTCCCCTGCAGTTTTCAAAATATCCCAAACATCCCAATTTCGAGGCCTGAGCCATATTTTGGAGCCAAATTCTGGCTCTCTGCACGTATTCGCAGTTTGAAATTACGACTTTTTATACCCAACATATGCCAAGTACTGAAAGCGGCGTTTGGTCACATTTGTCACAAACTCCCCTGCAGTTTTCAAAATATCCCAAACATCCCAATTTCGAGGCCTGAGCCATATTTTGGAGCCAAATTCTGGCTCTCTGCACGTATTCGCAGTTTGAAATTACGACTTTTTATACCCAACATATGCCAAGTACTGAAAGCGGCGTTTGGTCACATTTGTCCCAAACCCCCCTGCAGTTTTCAAAATATCCCAAACATCCCAATTTCGAGGCCTGAGCCATATTTTGGAGCCAAATTCTGGCTCTCTGCACGTATTCGCAGTTTGAAATTACGACTTTTTTATACCCAACATATGCGAAGTACTGAAAGCGGCGTTTGGTCACATTTGTCCCAAACCCCCCTGCAGTTTTCAAAATATCCCAAACATCCCAATATCGAGGCCTGAGCCATATTTTGGAGCCAAATTCTGGCTCTCTGCACGTATTCACAGTTTGAAATTACGACTTTTTTGTACCCAACATATGCCAAGTACTGAAAGCGGCGTTTGTTCACATTTGTCCCAAACCTTCCTCCAGTTTTCAAAATATCCCAAACATCCCAATTTCGAGGCCTGAGCCATATTTTGGAGCCAAATTCTGGCTCTCTGCACGTATTGCCAGTTTGAAATTACGACTTTTTATACCCAACATATGCAAAGTCCTGAAAGCGGCAGTGAGTCACATTTTGACCAAACTCCCCTCCAGTTTTCAAAATATCCCAAATATCCCAATTTCGACGCCTGAGCCATATTTTGGAGCCAAATTCTGGCTCTCTGCATGTATTCGCAGTTTGATATTACGAATTTTTATACCCAACATAAGCCAAGTACTGAAAGCGGCAGTGAGTCACATTTTGCACAAACTCCCCTGCAGTTTTCAAAATATCCCAAACATCCCAATTTCGAGGCCTGAGCCATATTTTGAAACCAAATTCAGGCTCTCTGTACGCATTCGCTGTTTGAAATTACGACTTTTTATACCCAACGTATGCCAAGTACTGAAAGCGGCGTTTGGTCATATTTGTCCCAAAGTTCCCTGTAGTTTTCAAAATATCCCAAACATCCCAATTTCGAGGCCTGAGCCATATTTTGGAGCCAAATTCTGGCTCTCTGCACGTATTCGCAGTTTGAAATTGCGACTTTTTTATACCCAACATATGTCAAGTACTGAAAGCGGCGTTTGGTCATATTTGTCCCAAACCTTCCTCCAGTTTTCAAAATATCCCAAACATCCCAATTTCGAGGCCTGAGCCATATTTTGGAGCCAAATTCAGGCTCTCTGCACGGATTGCCAGTTTGAAATTACGACTTTTTATACCCAACATATGCCAAGTACTGAAAGCGGCGTTTGGTCACATTTGTCCCAAACCTCCCCGCAGTTTTCAAAATATCCCAAATATCCCAGTTTCGAGGCCTGAGCCATATTTTGGAGCCAAATTCTGGCTCTCTGCATGTATTTGCAGTTTGATATTACGACTTTTTATACCCAACATATGCCAAGTACTGAAAGCGGCGTTTGGTCACATTTGTCCCAAACCCCCCTGCAGTTTTCAAAATATCCCAAACATCCCAATTTCGAGGCCTGAGCCATATTTTGGAGCCAAATTCTGGCTCTCTGCACGTATTCGCTGTTTGAAATTACGACTTTTTATACCCAACATATGCCAAGTACTGAAAGCGGCGTTGAGTCACATTTGTCACAAACTCCCCTGCAGTTTTCAAAATATCCCAAATATCCCAATTTCGAGGCCTGAGCCATATTTTGGAGCCAAATTCTGGCTCTCTGCACGTATTCGCAGTTTGAAATTACGACTTTTTATACCCAACATATGCCAAGTACTGAAAGCGGCGTTTGGTCACATTTTGCACAAACCCCCCTGCAGTTTTCAAAATATCCCAAACATCCCAATTTCGAGGCCTGAGCCATATTTTGGAGCCAAATTCTGGCTCTCTGCACGTATTCGCAGTTTGAAATTACGACTTTTTATACCCAACATATGCCAAGTACTGAAAGCGGCGTTTGGTCACATTTGTCCCAAACCTCCCTGCAGTTTTCAAAATATCCCAAACATCCCAATTTCGAGGCCTGAGCCATATTTTGGAGCCAAATTCTGGCTCTCTGCACGTATTCGCAGTTTGAAATTACGACTTTTTATACCCAACATATGCCAAGTACTGAAAGCGGCGTTTGGTCACATTTGTCCCAAACCCCCTGCAGTTTTCAAAATATCCCAAACATCCCAATTTCGAGGCCTGAGCCATATTTTGGAGCCAAATTCTGGCTCTCTGCACGTATTCGCAGTTTGAAATTACGACTTTTTATACCCAACATATGCCAAGTACTGAAAGCGGCAGTTGGTCACATTTTGCCCAAACTCCCCTGCAGTTTTCAAAATATCCCAAACATCCCAATTTCGAGGCCTGAGCCATATTTTGGAGCCAAATTCTGGCTCTCTGCACGTATTCGCAGTTTGAAATTACGACTTTTTTATACCCAACATATGCCAAGTACTGAAAGCGGCGTTTGGTCACATTTGTCCCAAACCCCCCTGCAGTTTTCAAAATATCCCAAACATCCCAATTTCGAGGCCTGAGCCATATTTTGGAGCCAAATTCTGGCTCTCTGCACGTATTCGCAGTTTGAAATTACGACTTTTTATACCCTACATATGCCAAGTACTGAAAGCGGCAGCGAGTCACATTTTGCACAAACTCCCCTGCAATTTTCAAAATATCCCAAATATCCCAATTTCGAGGCCTGAGCCATATTTTGGAGCCAAATTCTGGCTCTCTGCACGTATTCGCAGTTTGAAATTACGACTTTTTATACCCTACATATGCCAAGTACTGAAAGCGGCGTTTGGTCACATTTGTCCCAAACCCCTGCAGTTTTCAAAATATCCCAAACATCCCAATTTCGAGGCCTGAGCCATATTTTGGAGCCAAATTCTGGCTCTCTGCACGTATTCGCAGTTTGAAATTACGACTTTTTATACCTAACATATGCGAAGTACTGAAAGCGGCGTTTGGTCACATTTGTCCCAATCTCCCCTGCAGTTTTCAAAATATCCCAAACATCCCAATTTCGAGGCCTGAGCCATATTTTGGAGCCAAATTCTGGCTCTCTGCACGTATTCGCAGTTTGAAATTACGACTTTTTATACCCAACATATGCCAAGTACTGAAAGCGGCGTTTGGTCACATTTGTCCCAAACCTCCCCTGCAGTTTTCAAAATATCCCAAACATCCCAATTTCGAGGCCTGAGCCATATTTTGGAGCCAAATTCTGGCTCTCTGCACGTATTCGCAGTTTGAAATTACGACTTTTTATACCCAACATATGCCAAGTACTGAAAGCGGCAGTGAGTCACATTTTGCACAAACTCCCCTGCAGTTTTCAAAATATCCCAAACATCCCAATTTCGAGGCCTGAGCCATATTTTGGAGCCAAATTCTGGCTCTCTGCACGTATTCGCAGTTTGAAATTACGACTTTTTATACCCAACATATGCCAAGTACTGAAAGCGGCAGTGAGTCACATTTTGCACAAACCCCCCTGCAGTTTTCAAAATATCCCAAACATCCCAATTTCGAGGCCTGAGCCATATTTTGGAGCCAAATTCTGGCTCTCTGCACGTATTCGCAGTTTGAAATTACGACTTTTTATACCCAACATATGCCAAGTACTGAAAGCGGCGTTTGGTCACATTTGTCCCAAACTCCCCTGCAGTTTTCAAAATATCCCAAACATCCCAATTTCGAGGCCTGAGCCATATTTTGGAGCCAAATTCTGGCTCTCTGCACGTATTCGCAGTTTGAAATTACGACTTTTTTATACCCAACATATGCCAAGTACTGAAAGCGGCAGTTGGTCACATTTTGCACAAACTCCCCTGCAGTTTTCAAAATATCCCAAACATCCCAATTTCGAGGCCTGAGCCATATTTTGGAGCCAAATTCTGGCTCTCTGCACGTATTCGCAGTTTGAAATTACGACTTTTTATACCCAACATATGCCAAGTACTGAAAGCGGCAGTTTGTCACATTTTGCACAAACTCCCCTGCAGTTTTCAAAATATCCCAAACATCCCAATTTCGAGGCCTGAGCCATATTTTGGAGCCAAATTCTGGCTCTCTGCACGTATTCGCAGTTTGAAATTACGACTTTTTATACCCAACATATGCCAAGTACTGAAAGCGGCAGTTGGTCACATTTTGCCCAAACCCCCCTGCAGTTTTCAAAATATCCCAAACATCCCAATTTCGAGGCCTGAGCCATATTTTGGAGCCAAATTCTGGCTCTCTGCACGTATTCGCAGTTTGAAATTACGACTTTTTTATACCCAACATATGCCAAGTACTGAAAGCGGCGTTTGGTCACATTTGTCCCAAACCCCCCTGCAGTTTTCAAAATATCCCAAACATCCCAATTTCGAGGCCTGAGCCATATTTTGGAGCCAAATTCTGGCTCTCTGCACGTATTCGCAGTTTTAAATTACGACTTTTTATACCCAACATATGCCAAGTCCTGAAAGCGGCAATGAGTCACATTTTGCACAAACTCCCCTGCAGTTTTCAAAATATCCTAAACATCCCAATTTCGAGGCATGAGCCATATTTTGAAGCCAAATTCTGGCTCTCTGCACGTAATCGCAGATTGAAATTACGACTTTTTATACCCAACATATGCCAAGTACTGAAAGCGGCAGGCGGGAGTCACATTTTGCACAAACTCCCGCAGTTTTCGAAATATCCCAAATATCCCAATTTCGAGGCCTGAGCCATATTTTGAGCCAAATTCTGGCTCTCTGCACGTATTCGCAGTTGAAATTACGACTTTTTTATACCCACATATGCCAAGTACTGAAAGCGGCGTTTGGTCACATTTGTCCCAAACTCCCTGCAGTTTTCAAAATATCCCAAACATCCCAATTTCGAGGCCTGAGCCATATTTTGGAGCCAAATTCTGGCTCTATGCACGTATTCGCAGTTTGATATTACGAATTTTATACCCAACATATGCCAAGTACTGAAAGCGGCAGTGAGTCACATTTTGCACAAACTCCCCTGCAGTTTTCAAAATATCCCAAACGCCCCAATTTCGAGGCATGAGCCATATTTTTTAGCCAATTTCGGGCTCTCTGCACGTATTCCCAGTTTGAAATTACGACTTTTTTATATACCCAACATATGCCAAGTCCTGAAAGCGGCAGTGAGTCACATTTTGCCCCAAACCTCCCTGCAGTTTTCAAAATATCCCAAATCCCCAATTTCGAGGCCTGAGCCATCTGTTTTGGAGCCAAATTCTGGCTCTCTGCACGTATTCGCAGTTTTGAATTACGACTTTTGTTATACCCAACATATGCCAAGTACTGAAAGCCTCGTTTGGGTCACATATTTCCCAAACCTCCCTGCAGTTTTTCAAAATATCCCAAATATCCCAATTTCGAGGCCTGAGCCATATTTGGAGCCAAAATCTGGCTCTCTGCACGTATTCGCAGTTTGATATTACGATGTTTTATACCCAACATATGCCAAGTACTGAAAGCGGCATGAGTCACATTTTTGCACAACCTCCCCTGCAGTTTTCAAAATATCCCAAACATCCAAATTTCGAGGCCTGAGCCATATTTTGGAGCCAAATTCTGGCTCTCTGCACGTATATCGCAGTTTTGAAATTACGACTTTTTTATACCCAACATTTGCGAAGTACTGAAAGGCGCGTTTTGTCACATTTGTCCCAAACCTCCCCTGCAGTTTTCAAAATATCCCAAACATCCCAATTTCGAGGCCTGAGCCATATTTTGGAGCCCAAATTCTGGCTCTCTGCACGTATTCGCAGTTTGATATTACGATTTTTTATACCCAACATATGCCAAGTACTGAAAGCGGCGTGAGTCACATTTTGCACAAACTCCCCTGCAGTTTTCAAAATATCCCAAATATCCCAATTTCGAGGCCTTAGCCATGTTTTGGAGCCAAATTCTGGCTCTTTGCACGTATTCGCAGTTTGAAATTACGATTTTATTTACCCAACATATGCCAAGTACTGAAAGCTGCGTTTTGTCACATTTGTCCAAACCCCCCAGCAGTTTTTCAAAATATCCACACAGCCCAATTTCGAGGCCTGAGCCATATTTTGGAGGCAAATTCTGGCTCTCTGCACGTATTCGCAGTTTGATATTACGACTTTTTATACCCACACATATGCCAAGTACTGAAAGCGGCAGTGAGGGCACATTTTGCACAACCTCCCTGCAAGTTTTCAAAATATCCCAAAATATCCCAATTTCGAGGCCTGATCCATATTTTTGGAGCCAAATTCTGGCTCTCTGCACGTATTCGCAGTTTGAAATTACGACTTTTTAACCCCAACATATGCCAAGTACTGAAAGCGGCGTTTGGTCACATTTGTCCCAACCTCCCCTGCAGTTTTCAAAATATCCCAAACATCCCATTTTCGAGGCCTGAGCCATATTTTTGAGCCAAATTCTGGCTCTCTGCACGTATTCGCAGTTTGAAATTACGACTTTTTATATCCCAACATATGCAAAGTACTGAAAGCGGCGTTTGGTCACATTGTCCCAAACCTCCCTGCAGTTTCAAAAATATCCCAAACATCCCAATTTCGAGGCCTGAGCCATATTTTGGAGCCAAATCCTGGCTCTCTGCACGTATTCGCAGTTTGATATTTACGACTTTTTTATACCCAACATATGCCAAGTAACTGAAAGCGGCCAGTGAGTCACATTTTGCACAACCTCCCCTGCAGTTTTCGAAAATATCCCAAATATCCCAATTTTCGAGGCCTGAGCCATATTTTGGAGCCAAATTCTGGCTCTCTGCACGTATTCGCAGTTTGAAATTACGACGTTTTATACCCAACATATGCCAAGTACTGAAAGCGGCGTTTTGGCACATATTTCCCAAACCTCCCTGCAGTTTTCAAAATATCCAAAATATCCCAATTTCGAGGCCTGATCCATATTTTGGAGCCAAAATCTGGCTCTCTGCACGTATTCGCAGTTTGATATTACATTTTTTTATACCCAACATATGCCAAGTACTGAAAGCGGCGTTTGGTCACATTTGTCCCAAACCCCCCTGCAGTTTTCAAAATATCCCAAATATCCCAATTTTTAGGCCTGAGCCATATTTTTGAGCCAAAATCTGGCTCTCTGCACGTATTCGCAGTTTGAAATTACGACTTTTTTATACCCAACATATGCGACGTACGGAAAGCGGCAGTTTGAGTCACATTTGTCACAACCTCCCTGCAGTTTTCAAAATATCCCAAATTTCCCAATTTCGAGGCCTGACCCCATATTTTGAGCCAAATTCTGGCTCTCTGCACGTATTCGCAGTTTGATATTACCGACTTTTTATACCCACATATGCCAAGTACTGAAGCGGCAGTGAGTCACATTTTGCACAAACTCCCCTGCAGTTTTCAAATATCCCAAATATCCCAATTTCGAGGCCTGATACATATTTTGGAGCCAAATTCTTGCTCTCTGCACGTATTCGCAGTTTGAAATTACGACTTTTTTATACCACACATATGCCAAGTACTGAAAGCGGCGTTTGGTCACATTTGTCCCAAACCTCCTGCAGTTTTCAAAATATTCCAAATATCCCAATTTCGAGGCCTGATCCATATTTTGGAGCAAAATTCTGGCTCTCTGCACGTATTTGCAGTTTGATATTACGAATTTTTATACCCAACATATGCCAAGTACTGAAAGCGGCAGTGAGTCACATTGTTGCACAAACTCCCCTGCAGTTTTCAAAATATCCCAAACATCCCCATTTTGAGGCCTGAGCCCATATTTTGGAGCCAAATTCTGGCTCTCTGCACGTATTCGCAGTTTTGAAATTACGACTTTTTATACCCAACATATGCCAAGTACTGAAAGCGGCGTTTGGTCACATTTGTCCCACACCTCCCTGCAGTTTTCAAAATATCCCAAATATCCAATTTCGAGGCCTGAGCCATATTTTGGAGCCAAATTCTGGCTCTCTGCACGTATTCGCAGTTTGATATTACGAATTTTTTTTACCCAACATATGCCAAGTACTGAAAGCGGCAGTGAGTCACATTTTGCCCAAACTCCCCAGCAGTTTTCAAAATATCCCAAATATCCAAATTTCGAGGCCTGAGCCATATTTTGGAGCCAAATTCTGGCTCTCTGCACGTATTCGCAGTTTGAAATTACGACTTTTTATACCCAACATATGCCAAGTACTGAAAGCGGCGTTTGTCACATTTGTCCCAAACCTCCCTGCAGTTTTCAAAATATCCCAAACATCCCAATTTCGGGCCTGATCCATATTTTGGAGCCAAATTCTGGCTCTCTGCACGTATTCGCAGTTTGATATTACGACTTTTTTACCCAACATATGCCAAGTACTGAAAGCGGCATTTGGTCACATTTTGCCCAAACTCCCCTGCAGTTTTCAAAATATCCAAACATCCCAATTTCGAGGCCTGAGCCATAATTTTGGAGCCAAATTCTGGCTCTCTGCACGTATTCGCAGTTTGAAATTACGACTTTTTATACCCAACATATGCCAAGTACTGAGAGCGGCGTTTGGGTCACATTTTGTCCCAAACCCCCCTGCAGTTTTCAAAATATCCCAAACATCCCAATTTCGAAGCCTGAGCCATATTTTGGAGCCAAATTCTGGCTCCCTGCACGTATTCGCAGTTTGATATTACTACTTTTTTATACCCAACATATGCCAAGTACTGAAAGCGGCAGTGAGTCACATTTGTCCCAAACTCCCCTGCAGTTTTTCAAAATATCCCAAATATCCCAATTTCGAGGCCTGAGCCATATTTTGGAGCCAAATTCTGGCTCTCTGCACGTATTCGCAGTTTGAAATTACGACTTTTTTTATACCCAACATATGCCAAGTACTGAAAGCGGCGTTTGAGTCACATTGTCCCAAACCCCCCTGCAGTTTTTAAAATATCCCAAATATCCCAATTTCGAGGCCTGAGCCATATTTTATGAGCCAAATTCTGGCTCTCTGCACGTATTCGCAGTTTGAAATTACGACTTTTTTATACCCAACATATGCCAAGTACTGAAAGCGGACGTGTGTCACATTTTCCACAAAACCTCCCTGCAGTTTTTTCAAAATATCCCAAATATCCCAATTTCGAGCCTGAGCCATATTTTGGAGCCAAATTCTGGCTCTCTGCACGTATTCGCAGTTTGAAATTACGACTTTTTATACCCAACATATGCCAAGTACTGAAAGCGGCGTTTTGGTCACATTTTGCCCAAACCTCCCTGCAGTTTTCAAAATATCCCAAACATCCCAATTTCGAGGCCTGAGCCTTATTTTGGAGCCAAATTCTGGCTCTCTGCACGTATTCGCAGTTTGAAATTACGACTTTTTATACCCAACATATGCCAAGTACTGAAAGCGGCGTTTGGTCAAATTTGTCCCAAACCTCCCCTGCAGTTTTCAAAATATCCCAAACATCCCAATTTCGAGGCCTGAGCCATATTTTGGAGCCAAATTCTGGCTCTCTGCACGTATTCGCAGTTTTAATATTACGATTTTTTATACCCAACATATGCCAAGTACTGAAGCGGCAGTTGGTCACATTTTGCACAAACTCCCCTGCAGTTTTCAAAATATCCCAAATATCCCAATTTCGAGGCCTGAGCCATATTTTGGAGCCAAATTCTGGCTCTTTGCACGTATTCGCAGTTTGAAATTACGACTTTTTATACCCAACATATGCCAAGTACTGGAAGCGGCGTTTGGTCACATTTTGTCCCAAACCTCCCTGCAGTTTTCAAAATATCCCAAACATCCCAATTTCGAGGCCTGAGCCATATTTTGGAGCCAAATTCTGGCTCTCTGCACGTATTCGCAGTTTGAAATTACGACTTTTTTATACCCAACATATGCCAAGTACTGAAAGCGGCGTTTGGTCCACATTTTGCCAAACCTCCCTGCAGTTTTCAAATATCCCAAATATCCCAATTTCGAGGCCTGATCCATATTTTGGAGCCAAATTCTGGCTCTCTGCACGTATTCGCAGTTTGACATTACGACTTTTTATACCCAACATATGCCAAGTACTGAAAGCGGCGTTTGGTCACATTTTGTCCCAAACCCCCCTGCAGTTTTCAAAATATGCCAAACATCCCAATTTCGAGGCCTGAGCCATATTTTGTAGCCAAATTCTGGCTCTCTGCACGTATTCGCAGTTTGAAATTACGACTTTTTATACCCAACATATGCCAAGTACTGAAAGCGGCAGAGAGTCACATTTTGCACAAACTCCCCTGCAGTTTTCAAAATATCCAAAACATCACAATTTCAAGGCCTAAGCCATATTTTGGAGCCAAATTCTGGCTCTCTGCACGTATTCGCAGTTTGAAAATTACGACTTTTTATACCCAACATATGCCAAGTACTGAAAGCGGCGTTTGTCACATTTGTCCCAAACCCCCTGCAGTTTTCAAAATATCCCAAATATCCCAATTTCGAGGCCTGAGCCATATTTTGGAGCAAAATTCTGGCTCTCTGCACGTATTCGCAGTTTGATATTACGACTTTTTATACCCAACATATGCCAAGTCCTGAAAGCGGAAGTGAGTCACATTTTGCACAAACTCCCCTGCAGTTTTCAAAATATCCCAAACATCCCAATTTCGAGGCCTGAGCCATATTTTGGAGCCAAATTCTGGCTCTCTGCACGTATTCGCAGTTTGATATTACAAATTTTTTATAAACAACATATGCGAAGTACTGAGAGCGGCGTTTGGTCATGTTTGTCCCAAACCCCCCTGCAGTTTTCAAAATATCCCAAACAACCCAATTTCGAGGCCTGAGCCATATTTTGGAGTCAATATCTTGCTCTCTGCACGTATTCGCAGTTTGAAATAACGACTTTTTATCCCCAACATATGCCAAGTACTGAAAGCGGCAGTGAGTAACATTTTGCACAAACTCCCCTGCAGTTTTCAAATATCCCAAACATCCCAATTTCGAGGCCTGAGCCATATTTTGGAGCCAAATTCTGGCTCTCTGCACGTATTCGCAGTTTGATATTACGACTTTTATACCCAACATATGCCAAGTACTGAAAGCGGCGTTGAGTCACATTTTGCACAAACCTCCCTGCAGTTTTCAAAATATCCCAAATATCCCAATTTCGAGGCCTGATCCATATTTTGGAGCCAAATTCTGGCTCTCTGCACGTATTCGCAGTTTGAAATTACGACTTTTTTATACCCAACATATGCCAAGTACTGAAAGCGGCAGTGAGTCACATTTTGCACCAAACCACCCTGCAGTTTTCAAAATATCCCAAACATCCCAATTTCGAGGCCTGAGCCATATTTTGGCGCCAAATTCTGGCTCTCTGCACGTATTCGCAGTTTGAAATTACGACTTTTTTATACCCAACATATGCCAAGTACTGAAAGCGGCGTTTTGGTCACATTTTTCACAAACCTCCCTGCAGTTTTCAAAATATCCCAAATATCCCAATTTCGAGGCCTGAGCCATATTTTGGAGCCAAATTCTGGCTCTCTGCACGTATTCGCAGTTTGAAATTACGACTTTTTATACCCAACATATGCCAAGTACTGAAAGCGGCAGTGAGTCACATTTTGCCAAATTCCCCTGCTGTTTTCAAAATATTCCTAATATCCCCCATTTCGAGGCCTGATCCATATTTTCGAGCCAAATCCTGTGCTCTCTGCACGTATTCCGCAGTTTGATATTACGAATTTTTTTATACCCAATATATGCCAAGTAACTGGAAAGCGGCGTTTTGGTCACATGTTTCCACAAACCTCCCTGCAGTTTTCAAAATATCCCAAACATCCCAATTTCGAGGCCTGAGCCATATTTTTGAGCCAAATTCTGGCTCGCTGCACGTATTCGCAGTTTGAAATTACGACTTTTTATACCCAACATATCCAAGTCCTGAAAGCGGCAGTGAGTCACATTTTGCACAAACTCCCCTGCCCGTATTTTCAAAATATCCCAAATATCCGAATTTGGAGGCCTGAGCCATATTTTGGAGCCAAATTCTGGCTCTCTGCACACTATTTCGCTGTTTGAAATTACGACTTTTTATACCCAACATATGCCAAGTACTGAAAGCGGCGTTTGTGTCACATTTGTCCACAAACTCCCCTGCAGTTTTCAAAATATCCCAAACATCCCAATTTCGAGGCCTGAGCCATATTTTGGAGCCAAATTCCGCTCTCTCTGCACGTATTCGCAGTTTGAAATTACGACTTTTTATACACCACATATGCCAAGTACTGAAAGCGGCGTTTGGTCACATTTGTCCCCATCCCCCCTGCAATTTTCAAAATATCCCAAACATCCCAATTTCGAGGCCTGAGCCATATTTTGGAGCCAAATTCTGGCTCTCTGCACGTATTCGCTGTTTGAAATTACGACTTTTTATACCCCAAAATATGCCAAGTACTGAAAGCGGCAGTGAGTCACATTTTGCACAAACTCCCAATGCAGTTTTTCAAATATTCCCAAATATCCCAATTTCGAGGCCTGAGCCATATTTTGGAGCCAAATTCTGGCTCTCTGCACTTATTCGCTGTTTGAAATTACGACTTTTTATACCCAACATATGCCAAGTACTGAAAGCGCAGTTTGGTCATATTTTGCCCAAACTCCCCTGCAGTTTTCAAAATATCCCAAACAGCCCAATTTCGAGGCCTGAGCCATATTTTGGAGCCAAATTCCGGCTCTCTGCACGTATTCGCAGTTTGAAATTGCGCGACTTTTTATACCCAACATATGCCAAGTACTGAAAGCACGTTTGAGTCACATTTGTCCCAATCCCCCCTGCAGTTTTCAAATTATCCCAAACATCCCAATTTCGAGGCCTGAGCCATATTTGGAGCCAAATTCTGGCTCTCTGCACGTTTTCGCAGTTTGAAATTGCGAATTTTTATACCCAACATATGCCAAGTACTGAAAGCGGCGTTTGGTCACATTTTGTCCCAACCCCCCTGCAGTTTTCAAAATATCCCAAACATCCCAATTTCGAGGCCTGAGCCATATTTTGGAGCCAAATTCTGGCTCTCTGCACGTATTCGCAGTTTTTAAATTACGAATTTTTTTATACCCAACATATGCCAAGTACTGAAAGCGGCAGTGAGTCACATTTTGCACAAACTCCCCTGCAGTTTTCAAAATATCCCAAATATCCCAATTTCGAGGCCTGAGCCATATTTTGGAGCCAAATTCTGTCTCTCTGCCAGTATTCGCAGTTTGAAATTGTGACTTTTCATACCCAACATATGCCAAGTACTGAAAGCGGCGTTTGGTCACATTTGTCCCAAACCCCCCCTGCAGTTTTCAAAATATCCCAAACATCCCAATTTCGAGGCCTGAGCCATATTTTGGAGGCAAATTCTGGCTCTATGCACGTATTCGCAGTTTTAAATAACGATTTTTTATACCCAACATATGCCAAGTACTGAAAGCGGCAGTGTTTCACATTTTGCACAAACTCTCCTGCAGTTTTCAAAATATCCCAAACATCCCAATTTTGAAGCCAGAGTCATATTTTGGAGCCAAATTCTTGCTCTCTGCATGTATTCGCAGTTTGAAATTACGACTTTTTATACCCAGCATATGCCAAGTACTGAAAGCGGCGTTTGGTCACATTTTGTCCAAACTCCCCTGCAGTTTTCAAAATATCCCAAACATCCCAATTTCGAGGCCTGAGCCATATTTTGGAGCCAAATTCTGGCTCTCTGCACGTATTCGCAGTTTGAAATTACGACTTTTTATACCCAACATATGCCAAGTACTGAAAGCGGCGTTTGGTCACATTTGTCCCAATCCCCCCTGCAATTTTCAAAATATCCCAAACATCCCAATTTCGAGGCCTGAGCCATATTTTGGCTCTCTGCACGTATTCGCAGTTTGAAATTACGACTTTTTATACCCAACATATGCCAAGTACTGAAAGCGGCGTTGAGTCACATTTTGCCCAAACTCCCTGCAGTTTTCAAAATATCCCAAACATCCCAATTTCGAGGCCTGAGCCATATTTTGGAGCCAAATTCTGGCTCTCTGCACGTATTCGCAGTTTGAAATTACGACTTTTTTATACCCAACATATGCCAAGTACTGAAAGCGGCGTTTGGTCACATTTGTCCCAATCCCCCCTGCAGTTTTCAAAATATCCCAAACATCCCAATTTCGAGGCCAGAGCCATATTTTGGAGCCAAATTCTGGCTTTCTGCACGTATTCGCAGTTTGAAATTACGACTTTTTATACCCAACATATGCCAAGTACTGAAAGCGGCGTTTGGTCACATTTTGTCCCAAACCCCCTGCAGTTTTCAAAATATCCCAAACATCCCAATTTCGAGGCCTGAGCCATATTTTGGAGCCAAATTCTGGCTCTCTGCACGTATTCGCAGTTTGAAATTACGACTTTTTATACCCAACATATGCCAAGTACTGAAAGCGGCAGTGAGTCACATTTTGCACAAACTCCCCTGCAGTTTTCAAAATATCCCAAATATCCCAATTTCGAGGCCTGAGCCATATTTTGGAGCCAAATTCTGGCTCTCTGCACGTATTCGCAGTTTGAAATTACGACTTTTTATACCCAACATATGCCAAGTACTGAAAGCGGCGTTTGGTCACATTTGTCTCAAACCTCCCTGCAGTTTTCAAAATATCCCAAACATCCCAATTTCGAGGCCTGAGCCATATTTTGGAGCCAAATTCTGGCTCTCTGCACGTATTCGCAGTTTGAAATTGCCACTTTTTTATACCCAACATATGCCAAGTACTGAAAGCGGCGTTTGGTCACATTTGTCCCAATCCCCCCTGCAGTTTTCAAAATATCCCAAACATCCCAATTTCGAGGCCTGAGCCATATTTTGGAGCCAAATTCTGGCTCTCTGCACGTATTCGCAGTTTGAAATTACGACTTTTTATACCCAACATATGCCAAGTACTGAAAGCGGCAGTGAGTCACATTTTGCACAAAGTCCCCTGCAGTTTTCAAAATATCCCAAATATCCCAATTTCGAGGCCTGAGCCATATTTTGGAGCCAAATTCTGGCTCTCTGCACGTATTCGCAGTTTGATATTACGACTTTTTATTCTCAACATATGCCAAGTACTGAAAGCGGCGTTTGGTCACATTTGTCCCAAACTCCCCTGCAGTTTTCAAAATATCCCAAACATCCCAATTTCGAGGCCTGAGCCATATTTTGGAGCCAAATTCTGGCTCTCTGCACGTATTCGCAGTTTGAAATTACGACTTTTTTTATACCCAACATATGCCAAGTACTGAAAGCGGCAGTGAGTCACATTTGTCACAAACTCCCCTGCAGTTTTCAAAATATCCCAAACATCCCAATTTCGAGGCCTGAGCCATATTTTGGAGCCAAATTCTGGCTCTCTGCACGTATTCGCAGTTTGAAATTACGACTTTTTATACCCAACATATGCCAAGTACTGAAAGCGGCGTTTGGTCACATTTGTCCCAAACCCCCCTGCAGTTTTCAAAATATCCCAAACATCCCAATTTCGAGGCCTGAGCCATATTTTGGAGCCAAATTCTGGCTCTCTGCACGTATTCGCAGTTTGAAATTACGACTTTTTTATACCCAACATATGCCAAGTACTGAAAGCGGCAGTGAGTCACATTTTGCACAAAGTCCCCTGCAGTTTTCAAAATATCCCAAACATCCCAATTTCGAGGCCTGAGCCATATTTTGGAGCCAAATTCTGGCTCTCTGCACGTATTCGCAGTTTGAAATTACGACTTTTTATACCCAACATATGCCAAGTACTGAAAGCGGCGTTTGGTCACATTTGTCCCAAACCCCCCTGCAGTTTTCAAAATATCCCAAACATCCCAATTTCGAGGCCTGAGCAATATTTTGGAGCCAAATTCTGGCTCTCTGCACGTATTCACAGTTTGATATTACGACTTTTTATTCCCAACATATGCCAAGTACTGAAAGAGGCAGTGAGTCACATTTTGCACAAACTCCCCCACAGTTTTCAAAATATCCCAAATTTCCCAATTTCGTGCCCTGAGCCATATTTTGGAGCTAAATTCTGGCTCTCTGCAAGTATTCGCTGTTTGAAATTACGACTTTTTATGCCCAACATATGCCATGCCCTGAAAGCAGGGTTTGGTCACATTTGTCCCAATCCCCCCTGCAGTTTTCAAAATATCCCAAACATCCCAATAACGATTCCTGAGCCATATTTTGGAGCCAAATTCTGGCTCTCTGCACGTATTCGCAGTTTGAAATTACGACTTATTATACCCAACATATGCCAAGTACTGAAAGCGACAGTGAGTCACATTTTGCACAAACCTCCCTGCAGTTTTCAAAATATCCCAAACATCCCAATTTCGAGGCCTGAGCCATATTTTGGAGCCAAATTCTGGCTCTCTGCACGTATTCGCAGTTTGAAATTACGACTTTTTATACCCAACATATGCCAAGTACTGAAAGCGGCGTTTGGTCACATTTGTCCCAAACCCCCCTGCAGTTTTCAAAATATCCCAAACATCCCAATTTCGAGGCCTGAGCCATATTTTGGAGCCAAATTCTGGCTCTCTGCACGTATTCGCAGTTTGAAATTACGACTTTTTATACCCAACATATGCCAAGTACTGAAAGCGGCAGTGAGTCACATTTTCACAAACTCCCCTGCAGTTTTCAAAATATCCCAAACATCCCAATTTCGAGGCCTGAGCCATATTTTGGAGCCAAATTCTGGCTCTCTGCACGTATTCGCAGTTTGAAATTACGACTTTTTATACCCAACATATGCCAAGTACTGAAAGCGGCGTTTGGTCACATTTTGTCCCAAACCCCCCTGCAGTTTTCAAAATATCCCAAACATCCCAATTTCGAGGCCTGAGCCATATTTTGGAGCCAAATTCTGGCTCTCTGCACGTATTCGCAGTTTGAAATTACGACTTTTTATACCCAACATATGCCAAGTACTGAAAGCGGCGTTTGGTCACATTTGTCCCAAAACCCCCTGCAGTTTTCAAAATATCCCAAACATCCCAATTTCGAGGCCTGAGCCATATTTTGGAGCCAAATTCTGGCTCTCTGCACGTATTCGCAGTTTGAAATTACGACTTTTTATACCCAACATATGCCAAGTACTGAAAGCGGCAGTGAGTCACATTTTGCACAAACTCCCCTGCAGTTTTCAAAATATCCCAAATATCCCAATTTCGAGGCCTGAGCCATATTTTGGAGCCAAATTCTGGCTCTCTGCACGTATTCGCAGTTTGAAATTACGACTTTTTATACCCAACATATGCCAAGTACTGAAAGCGGCAGTTGGTCACATTTTGCCCAAACCTCCCCTGCAGTTTTCAAAATATCCCAAACATCCCAATTTCGAGGCCTGAGCCATATTTTGGAGCCAAATTCTGGCTCTCTGCACGTATTCGCAGTTTGAAATTACGACTTTTTATACCCAACATATGCCAAGTACTGAAAGCGGCGTTTGGTCACATTTGTCCCAAACCCCCCTGCAGTTTTCAAAATATCCCAAACATCCCAATTTCGAGGCCTGAGCCATATTTTGGAGCCAAATTCTGGCTCTCTGCACGTATTCGCAGTTTGAAATTACGACTTTTTATACCCAACATATGCCAAGTACTGAAAGCGGCAGTTTGAGTCACATTTTGCACAAACTCCCCTGCAGTTTTCAAAATATCCCAAACATCCCAATTTCGAGGCCTGAGCCATATTTTGGAGCCAAATTCTGGCTCTCTGCACGTATTCGCAGTTTGAAATTACGACTTTTTATACCCAACATATGCCAAGTACTGAAAGCGGCGTTTGGTCACATTTGTCCCAAACCCCCCTGCAGTTTTCAAAATATCCCAAACATCCCAATTTCGAGGCCTGAGCCATATTTTGGAGCCAAATTCTGGCTCTCTGCACGTATTCGCAGTTTGAAATTACGACTTTTTATACCCAACATATGCCAAGTACTGAAAGCGGCGTTTGGTCACATTTTCCACAAACTCCCCTGCAGTTTTCAAAATATCCCAAACATCCCAATTTCGAGGCCTGAGCCATATTTTGGAGCCAAATTCTGGCTCTCTGCACGTATTCGCAGTTTGAAATTACGACTTTTTATACCCAACATATGCCAAGTACTGAAAGCGGCAGTGAGTCACATTTTGCACAAACCCCCCTGCAGTTTTCAAAATATCCCAAACATCCCAATTTCGAGGCCTGAGCCATATTTTGGAGCCAAATTCTGGCTCTCTGCACGTATTCGCAGTTTGAAATTACGACTTTTTATACCCAACATATGCCAAGTACTGAAAGCGGCGTTTGGTCACATTTGTCCCAAACCCCCCTGCAGTTTTCAAAATATCCCAAACATCCCAATTTCGAGGCCTGAGCCATATTTTGGAGCCAAATTCTGGCTCTCTGCACGTATTCGCAGTTTGAAATTACGACTTTTTATACCCAACATATGCCAAGTACTGAAAGCGGCGTTTGTCACATTTTGCACAAACTCCCCTGCAGTTTTCAAAATATCCCAAACATCCCAATTTCGAGGCCTGAGCCATATTTTGGAGCCAAATTCTGGCTCTCTGCACGTATTCGCAGTTTGAAATTACGACTTTTTATACCCAACATATGCCAAGTACTGAAAGCGGCGTTTGGTCACATTTGTCCCAAACCCCCCTGCAGTTTTCAAAATATCCCAAACATCCCAATTTCGAGGCCTGAGCCATATTTTGGAGCCAAATTCTGGCTCTCTGCACGTATTCGCAGTTTGAAATTACGACTTTTTATACCCAACATATGCCAAGTACTGAAAGCGGCAGTTGGTCACATTTTGCACAAACCCCCCTGCAGTTTTCAAAATATCCCAAACATCCCAATTTCGAGGCCTGAGCCATATTTTGGAGCCAAATTCTGGCTCTCTGCACGTATTCGCAGTTTGAAATTACGACTTTTTATACCCAACATATGCCAAGTACTGAAAGCGGCGTTTGGTCACATTTGTCCCAAACCCCCCTGCAGTTTTCAAAATATCCCAAACATCCCAATTTCGAGGCCTGAGCCATATTTTGGAGCCAAATTCTGGCTCTCTGCACGTATTCGCAGTTTGAAATTACGACTTTTTATACCCAACATATGCCAAGTACTGAAAGCGGCAGTGAGTCACATTTTGCACAAACTCCCCTGCAGTTTTCAAAATATCCCAAATATCCCAATTTCGAGGCCTGAGCCATATTTTGGAGCCAAATTCTGGCTCTCTGCACGTATTCGCAGTTTGAAATTACGACTTTTTATACCCAACATATGCCAAGTACTGAAAGCGGCGTTTGGTCACATTTGTCCCAAACCTCCCTGCAGTTTTCAAAATATCCCAAACATCCCAATTTCGAGGCCTGAGCCATATTTTGGAGCCAAATTCTGGCTCTCTGCACGTATTCGCAGTTTGAAATTACGACTTTTTATACCCAACATATGCCAAGTACTGAAAGCGGCAGTTTGTCACATTTGTGCCAAACTCCCCTGCAGTTTTCAAAATATCCCAAACATCCCAATTTCGAGGCCTGAGCCATATTTTGGAGCCAAATTCTGGCTCTCTGCACGTATTCGCAGTTTGAAATTACGACTTTTTATACCCAACATATGCCAAGTACTGAAAGCGGCAGTGAGTCACATTTGCACAAACTCCCCTGCAGTTTTCAAAATATCCCAAACATCCCAATTTCGAGGCCTGAGCCATATTTTGGAGCCAAATTCTGGCTCTCTGCACGTATTCGCAGTTTGAAATTACGACTTTTTATACCCAACATATGCCAAGTACTGAAAGCGGCGTTTGGTCACATTTGTCCCAAACTCCCCTGCAGTTTTCAAAATATCCCAAACATCCCAATTTCGAGGCCTGAGCCATATTTTGGAGCCAAATTCTGGCTCTCTGCACGTATTCGCAGTTTGAAATTACGACTTTTTATACCCAACATATGCCAAGTACTGAAAGCGGCGTTTGGTCACATTTTGCCCAAACCCCCCTGCAGTTTTCAAAATATC
Source organism: Procambarus clarkii (assembly GCF_020424385.1). NCBI lineage: Eukaryota > Metazoa > Arthropoda > Malacostraca > Decapoda > Cambaridae > Procambarus > Procambarus clarkii. Next base: position 49,667 of record NW_025571431.1, on the reverse strand, counting down.
CCAAACATCCCAATTTCGAGGCCTGAGCCATATTTTGGAGCCAAATTCTGGCTCTCTGCACGTATTCGCAGTTTGAAATTACGACTTTTTATACCCAACATATGCCAAGTACTGAAAGCGGCGTTTGGTCACATTTGTCCCAAAACTCCCCAGTGCAGTTTTCAAAATATCCCAAACATCCCAATTTCGAGGCCTGAGCCATATTTTGGAGCCAAATTCTGGCTCTCTGCACGTATTCGCAGTTTGAAATTACGACTTTTTATACCCAACATATGCCAAGTACTGAAAGCGGCGTTTGGTCACATTTGTCCCAAACCCCCCTGCAGTTTTCAAAATATCCCAAACATCCCAATTTCGAGGCCTGAGCCATATTTTGGAGCCAAATTCTGGCTCTCTGCACGTATTCGCAGTTTGAAATTACGACTTTTTATACCCAACATATGCCAAGTACTGAAAGCGGCAGTGAGTCACATTTTGCACAAACCCCCCTGCAGTTTTCAAAATATCCCAAACATCCCAATTTCGAGGCCTGAGCCATATTTTGGAGCCAAATTCTGGCTCTCTGCACGTATTCGCAGTTTGAAATTACGACTTTTTATACCCAACATATGCCAAGTACTGAAAGCGGCAGTGAGTCACATTTTGTCACAAACTCCCCTGCAGTTTTCAAAATATCCCAAACATCCCAATTTCGAGGCCTGAGCCATATTTTGGAGCCAAATTCTGCCTCTCTGCACGTATTCCCAGTTTGAAATTACGACTTTTTATACCCAACATATGCCAAGTACTGAAAGCGGCGTTTGGTCACATTTGTCCCAAACCTCCCTGCAGTTTTCAAAATATCCCAAACATCCCAATTTCGAGGCCTGAGCCATATTTTGGAGCCAAATTCTGGCTCTCTGCACGTATTCGTAGTTTGAAAATACGAATTTTTATACCCAACATATGCCAAATACGAAAAGCTGCAGTGAGACACATTTTGCACAAAGTCCCCTGCAGTTTTCCAAAATATCCCAAACATCCCAATTTCGAGGCCTGAGCCATATTTTGGAGCCAAATTCTGGCTCTCTCCACGTATTCGCAGTTTGAAATTACGACTTTTTTATACCCAACATATGCCAAGTACTGAAAGCGGCGTTTGGTCACATTTGTCCCAATCCCCCCTGCAATTTTCAAAATATCCCAAACATCCCAATTTCGAGGCCTGAGCCATATTTTGGAGCCAAATTCTGGCTCTCTGCACGTATTCGCTGTTTGAAATTACGACTTTTTATACCCAACATATGCCAAGTACTGAAAGCGGCAGTGAGTCACATTTTGCACAAACTCCAATGCAGTTTTCAAAATATCCCAAATATCCCAATTTCGAGGCCTGAGCCATATTTTGGAGCCAAATTCTGGCTCTCTGCACGTATTCGCAGTTTGAAATTACGACTTTTTTATACCCAACATATGCCAAGTACTGAAAGCGGCGTTTGGTCACATTTGTCCCAAACCTCCCTGCAGTTTTCAAAATATCCCAAACATCCCAATTTCGAGGCCTGAGCCATATTTTGGAGCCAAATTCTGGCTCTCTGCACGTATTCGCAGTTTGAAATTACGACTTTTTATACCCAACATATGCCAAGTACTGAAAGCGGCGTTTGTCACATTTTGTCCCAAACACCCCTGCAGTTTTCAAAATATCCCAAATATCCCAATTTCGAGGCCTGAGCCATATTTTGGAGCCAAATTCTGGCTCTCTGCACGTATTCGCTGTTTGAAATTACGACTTTTTATACCCAACATATGCCAAGTACTGAAAGCGGCAGTGAGTCACATTTTGCACAAAGTCCCCTGCAGTTTTCAAAATATCCCAAACATCCCAATTTCGAGGCCTGAGCCATATTTTGGAGCCAAATTCTGGCTCTCTGCACGTATTCGCAGTTTGAAATTACGACTTTTTATACCCAACATATGCCAAGTACTGAAAGCGGCGTTTGGTCACATTTGTCCCAATCCCCCCTGCAATTTTCAAAATATCCCAAACATCCCAATTTCGAGGCCTGAGCCATATTTTGGAGCAAAATTCTGGCTCTCTGCACGTATTCGCTGTTTGAAATTACGACTTTTTATACCCAACATATGCCAAGTACTGAAAGCGGCAGTGAGTCACATTTTGCACAAACTCCAATGCAGTTTTCAAAATATCCCAAATATCCCAATTTCGAGGCCTGAGCCATATTTTGGAGCCAAATTCTGGCTCTCTGCACGTATTCGCAGTTTGAAATTACGACTTTTTATACCCAACATATGCCAAGTACTGAAAGCGGCGTTTGGTCACATTTGTCCCAAACCCCCCTGCAGTTTTCAAAATATCCCAAACATCCCAATTTCGAGGCCTGAGCCATATTTTGGGGCCAAATTCTGGCTCTCTGCACGTATTCGCAGTTTGAAATTACGACTTTTTATACCCAACATATGCCAAGTACTGAAAGCGGCGTTTGGTCACATTTGTCCCAAACCTCCCTGCAGTTTTCAAAATATCCCAAACATCCCAATTTCGAGGCCTGAGCCATATTTTGGAGCCAAATTCTGGCTCTCTGCACGTATTCGCAGTTTGATATTACGACTTTTTATACCCAACATATGCCAAGTACTGAAAGCGGCGTTTGGTCACATTTGTCCCAAACTCCCCTGCAGTTTTCAAAATATCCCAAACATCCCAATTTCGAGGCCTGAGCCATATTTTGGAGCCAAATTCTGGCTCTCTGCACGTATTCGCAGTTTGAAATTACGACTTTTTATACCCAACATATGCCAAGTACTGAAAGCGGCAGTGAGTCACATTTTGCACAAACCCCCTGCAGTTTTCAAAATATCCCAAACATCCCAATTTCGAGGCCTGAGCCATATTTTGGAGCCAAATTCTGGCTCTCTGCACGTATTCGCAGTTTGAAATTACGACTTTTTATACCCAACATATGCCAAGTACTGAAAGCGGCGTTTGGTCACATTTGTCCCAAACCTCCCTGCAGTTTTCAAAATATCCCAAACATCCCAATTTCGAGGCCTGAGCCATATTTTGGAGCCAAATTCTGGCTCTCTGCACGTATTCGCAGTTTGAAATTACGACTTTTTATACCCAACATATGCCAAGTACTGAAAGCGGCAGTGAGTCACATTTTGCACAAACTCCCCTGCAGTTTTCAAAATATCCCAAACATCCCAATTTCGAGGCCTGAGCCATATTTTGGAGCCAAATTCTGGCTCTCTGCACGTATTCGCAGTTTGAAATTACGACTTTTTATACCCAACATATGCCAAGTACTGAAAGCGGCGTTTGGTCACATTTGTCCCAATCCCCCCTGCAGTTTTCAAAATATCCCAAACATCCCAATTTCGAGGCCTGAGCCATATTTTGGAGCCAAATTCTGGCTCTCTGCACGTATTCGCTGTTTGAAATTACGACTTTTTATACCCAACATATGCCAAGTACTGAAAGCGGCAGTGAGTCACATTTTGCACAAACTCCCCTGCAGTTTTCAAAATATCCCAAACATCCCAATTTCGAGGCCTGAGCCATATTTTGGAGCCAAATTCTGGCTCTCTGCACGTATTCGCAGTTTGAAATTACGACTTTTTATACCCAACATATGCCAAGTACTGAAAGCGGCGTTTGGTCACATTTGTCCCAAACTCCCCTGCAGTTTTCAAAATATCCCAAACATCCCAATTTCGAGGCCTGAGCCATATTTTGGAGCCAAATTCTGGCTCTCTGCACGTATTCGCAGTTTGAAATTACGACTTTTTATACCCAACATATGCCAAGTACTGAAAGCGGCGTTTGGTCACATTTGTCCCAAACCCCCCTGCAGTTTTCAAAATATCCCAAACATCCCAATTTCGAGGCCTGAGCCATATTTTGGAGCCAAATTCTGGCTCTCTGCACGTATTCGCTGTTTGAAATTACGACTTTTTATACCCAACATATGCCAAGTACTGAAAGCGGCAGTGAGTCACATTTTGCACAAACTCCCCTGCAGTTTTCAAAATATCCCAAATATCCCAATTTCGAGGCCTGAGCCATATTTTGGAGCCAAATTCTGGCTCTCTGCACGTATTCGCAGTTTGAAATTACGACTTTTTATACCCAACATATGCCAAGTACTGAAAGCGGCGTTTGGTCACATTTTCCCAAACCTCCCTGCAGTTTTCAAAATATCCCAAACATCCCAATTTCGAGGCCTGAGCCATATTTTGGAGCCAAATTCTGGCTCTCTGCACGTATTCGCAGTTTGAAATTACGACTTTTTATACCCAACATATGCCAAGTACTGAAAGCGGCGTTTGGTCACATTTGTCCCAAACCTCCCTGCAGTTTTCAAAATATCCCAAACATCCCAATTTCGAGGCCTGAGCCATATTTTGGAGCCAAATTCTGGCTCTCTGCACGTATTCGCAGTTTGAAATTACGACTTTTTATACCCAACATATGCCAAGTACTGAAAGCGGCGTTTGGTCACATTTGTCCCAAACCCCCCTGCAGTTTTCAAAATATCCCAAACATCCCAATTTCGAGGCCTGAGCCATATTTTGGAGCCAAATTCTGGCTCTCTGCACGTATTCGCAGTTTGAAATTACGACTTTTTATACCCAACATATGCCAAGTACTGAAAGCGGCAGTGAGTCACATTTTGCACAAAGTCCCCTGCAGTTTTCAAAATATCCCAAACATCCCAATTTCGAGGCCTGAGCCATATTTTGGAGCCAAATTCTGGCTCTCTGCACGTATTCGCAGTTTGAAATTACGACTTTTTATACCCAACATATGCCAAGTACTGAAAGCGGCGTTTGGTCACATTTGTCCCAAACCTCCCCTGCAGTTTTCAAAATATCCCAAACATCCCAATTTCGAGGCCTGAGCCATATTTTGGAGCCAAATTCTGGCTCTCTGCACGTATTCGCAGTTTGAAATTACGACTTTTTATACCCAACATATGCCAAGTACTGAAAGCGGCAGTGAGTCACATTTTGCACAAACTCCCCTGCAGTTTTCAAAATATCCCAAACATCCCAATTTCGAGGCCTGAGCCATATTTTGGAGCCAAATTCTGGCTCTCTGCACGTATTCGCAGTTTGAAATTACGACTTTTTATACCCAACATATGCCAAGTACTGAAAGCGGCGTTTGGTCACATTTGTCCCAATCCCCCCTGCAGTTTTCAAAATATCCCAAACATCCCAATTTCGAGGCCTGAGCCATATTTTGGAGCCAAATTCTGGCTCTCTGCACGTATTCGCTGTTTGAAATTACGACTTTTTATACCCAACATATGCCAAGTACTGAAAGCGGCAGTGAGTCACATTTTGCACAAACTCCCCTGCAGTTTTCAAAATATCCCAAACATCCCAATTTCGAGGCCTGAGCCATATTTTGGAGCCAAATTCTGGCTCTCTGCACGTATTCGCAGTTTGAAATTACGACTTTTTATACCCAACATATGCCAAGTACTGAAAGCGGCGTTTGGTCACATTTGTCCCAAACTCCCCTGCAGTTTTCAAAATATCCCAAACATCCCAATTTCGAGGCCTGAGCCATATTTTGGAGCCAAATTCTGGCTCTCTGCACGTATTCGCAGTTTGAAATTACGACTTTTTATACCCAACATATGCCAAGTACTGAAGCGGCGTTTGGTCACATTTGTCCCAAACCCCCCTGCAGTTTTCAAAATATCCCAAACATCCCAATTTCGAGGCCTGAGCCATATTTTGGAGCCAAATTCTGGCTCTCTGCACGTATTCGCAGTTTGAAATTACGACTTTTTATACCCAACATATGCCAAGTACTGAAAGCGGCAGTGAGTCACATTTTGCACAAACTCCACTGCAGTTTTCAAAATATCCCAAACATCCCAATTTCGAGGCCTGAGCCATATTTTGGAGCCAAATTCTGGCTCTCTGCACGTATTCGCAGTTTGAAATTACGACTTTTTATACCCAACATATGCGAAGTACTGAAAGCGGCGTTTGATCACATTTGTCCCAAACCTCCCTGCAGTTTTCAAAATATCCCAAATATCCCAATTTCGAGGCCTGAGCCATATTTTGGAGCCAAATTCTGTCTCTCTGCACGTATTCGCTGTTTGATATTACGAATTTTCATACCCAACATATGCCAAATACTGAAAGCTGCGTTTGGTCACATTTGTCCCAAACCCCCCTGCAGTTTTCAAAATATCCCAAATATCCCAATTTCGAGACCTGAGCCATATTTTGGAGCCAAATTCTGGCTCTCTGCACGTATTCGCTGTTTGAAATTACGACTTTTTATACCCAACATATGCCAAGTACTGAAATCGTCAGTGAGTCACATTTTGCACAAACTCCCCTGCAGTTTTCAAAATATCCCAAACATCCCAATTTCGAGGCCTGAGCCATATTTTGGAGCCAAATTCTGGCTCTCTGCACGTATTCGCAGTTTGAAATTACGACTTTTTATACCCAACATATGCCAAGTACTGAAAGCGGCGTTTGGTCACATTTGTCCCATACCCCCCTGCAGTTTTCAAAATATCCCAAACATCCCAATTTCGAGGCCTGAGCCATATTTTGGAGCCAAATTCTGGCTCTCTGCACGTATTCGCAGTTTGAAATTACGACTTTTTACACCCAACATATGCGAAGTAATGAAAGCGGCGTTTGGTCACTTTTGTCCCAAACCTCCCTGCAGTTTTCAAAATATCCTAAACATCCCAATTTCGAGGCCTGAGCAATATTTTGGAGCCAAATTCTGGCTCTCTGCACGTATTCGCAGTTTGATATTACGACTTTTTATACCCAACATATGCCAAGTACTGAAAGCGGCAGTGAGTCACATTTTGCACAAACTCCCCTGCAGTTTTCAAAATATCCCAAACATCCCAATTTCGAGGCCTGAGCCATATTTTGGAGCCAAATTCTGGCTCTCTGCACGTATTCGCAGTTTGAAATTACGACTTTTTTATACCCAACATATGCCAAGTACTGAAAGCGGCAGTGAATCACATTTTGCACAAACTCCCCTGCAGTTTTCAAAATATCCCAAATATCCCAATTTCGAGGCCTGAGCCATATTTTGGAGCCAAATTCTGGCTCTCTGCACGTATTCGCAGTTTGAAATTACGACTTTTTTATACCCAAAATATGCCAAGTACTGAAAGCGGCGTTTGGTCACATTTGTCCCAATCCCCCCTGCAATTTTCGAAATATCCCAAACATCCAAATTTCAAGGCCTGAGCCATATTTTGGAGCCAAATTCTGGCTCTCTGCACGTATTCGCAGTTTGAAATTACGACTTTTTATACCCAACATATGCCAAGTACTGAAAGCGGCAGTGAGTCACATTTTGCACAAAGTCCCCTGCAGTTTTCAAAATATCCCAAACATCCCAATTTCGAGGCCTAAGCCATATTTTCCAGCCAAATTCTGGCTTTCTGCACGTATTCGCAGTTTGAAATTGCGAATTTTTATACCCAACATATGCCAAGTACTGAAAGCGGCGTTTGGTCACATTTGTCCCAATCCCCCCTGCAATTTTCAAAATATCCCAAACATCCCAATTTCGAGGCCTGAGCCATATTTTGGAGCCAAATTCTGGCTCTCTGCACGTATTCGCTGTTTGAAATTACGACTTTTTATACCCAACATATGCCAAGTACTGAAAGCGGCAGTGAGTCACATTTTGCACAAACTCCAATGCAGTTTTCAAAATATCCCAAACATCCCAATTTCGAGGCCTGAGATATATTTTGAAGCCAAATTCTGGCTCTCTGCACGTATTCGCAGTTTGAAATTACGACTTTTTACACCCAACATATGCCAAGTACTGAAAGCGGCGTTTGGTCACATTTGTCCCAAACCCCCCTGCAGTTTTCAAAATATCCCAAACATCCCAATTTCGAGGCCTGAGCCATATTTTGGAGCCAAATTCTGGCTCTCTGCACGTATTCGCAGTTTGAAATTACGACTTTTTATACCCAACATATGCCAAGTACTGAAAGCGGCGTTTGGTCACATTTGTCCCAAACCCCCCTGCAGTTTTCAAAATATCCCAAACATCCCAATTTCGAGGCCTGAGCCATATTTTGGAGCCAAATTCTGGCTCTCTGCACGTATTCGCTGTTTGAAATTACGACTTTTTATACCCAACATATGCCAAGTACTGAAAGCGGCAGTGAGTCACATTTTGCACAAACTCCCCTGCAGTTTTCAAAATATCCCAAACATCCCAATTTCGAGGCCTGAGCCATATTTTGGAGCCAAATTCTGGCTCTCTGCACGTATTCGCAGTTTGAAATTACGACTTTTTATACCCAACATATGCCAAGTACTGAAAGCGGCGTTTGGTCACATTTTCCCAAACCTCCCTGCAGTTTTCAAAATATCCCAAACATCCCAATTTCGAGGCCTGAGCCATATTTTGGAGCCAAATTCTGGCTCTCTGCACGTATTCGCAGTTTGAAATTACGACTTTTTATACCCAACATATGCCAAGTACTGAAAGCGGCGTTTGGTCACATTTGTCCCAAACCTCCCTGCAGTTTTCAAAATATCCCAAACATCCCAATTTCGAGGCCTGAGCCATATTTTGGAGCCAAATTCTGGCTCTCTGCACGTATTCGCAGTTTGAAATTACGACTTTTTATACCCAACATATGCCAAGTACTGAAAGCGGCGTTTGGTCACATTTGTCCCAAACCCCCCTGCAGTTTTCAAAATATCCCAAACATCCCAATTTCGAGGCCTGAGCCATATTTTGGAGCCAAATTCTGGCTCTCTGCACGTATTCGCAGTTTGAAATTACGACTTTTTATACCCAACATATGCCAAGTACTGAAAGCGGCTGTGAGTCACATTTTGCACAAACTCCCCTGCAGTTTTCAAAATATCCCAAACATCCCAATTTCGAGGCCTGAGCCATATTTTGGAGCCAAATTCTGGCTCTCTGCACGTATTCGCAGTTTGAAATTACGACTTTTTTATACCCAACATATGCCAAGTACTGAAAGCGGCGTTTGGTCACATTTGTCCCAAACCTCCCTGCAGTTTTCAAAATATCCCAAACATCCCAATTTCGAGGCCTGAGCCATATTTTGGAGCAAAATTCTGGCTCTCTGCACGTATTCGCTGTTTGAAATTACGACTTTTTATACCCAACATATGCCAAGTACTGAAGGCGGCAGTGAATCACATTTTGCACAAAGTCCCCTGCAGTTTTCAAAATATCCCAAACATCCCAATTTCGAGGCCTGAGCCATATTTTGGAGCAAAATTCTGGCTCTCTGCACGTATTCGCAGTTTGAAATTACGACTTTTTATACCCAACATATGCCAAGTACTGAAAGCGGCGTTTGGTCACATTTGTCCCAATCCCTCCTGCAATTTTCAAAATATCCCAAAGATCCCAATTTCGAGGCCTGAGCCATATTTTGGAGCACAATTCTGGCTCTCTGCAAGTATTCGCTGTTTGAAATTACGACTTTTTATACCCAACATATGCCAAGTACTGAAAGCGGCAGTGAGTCACATTTTGCACAAACTCCAATGTAGTTTTCAAAATATCCCAAACATTCCAATTTCGAGGCCTGAGCCATATTTTGGAGCCAAATTCTGGCTCTCTGCACGTATTCGCAGTTTGAAATTACGACTTTTTTATACCCAACATATGCCAAGTACTGAAAGCGGCGTTTGGTCATATATGTCCCAAACCTCCCTGCAGTTTTCAAAATATCCCAAACATCCCAATTTCGAGGCCTGAGCCATATTTTGGAGCCAAATTCAGGCTCTCTGCCCGTATTCGCTGTTTGAAATTACGACTTTTTATACCCAACATATGCCAAGTACTGAAAGCGGCAGTTGTTCACATTTGTACCAAACACCCCTGCAGTTTTCAAAATATCCCAAATATCCCAATTTCGAGGCCTGAGCCATATTTTGGAGCCAAATTCTGGCTCTCTGCACGTATTCGCTGTTTGAAATTACGACTTTTTATACCCAACATATACCAAGTACTGAAAGCGGCAGTGAGTCACATTTTGCACAAAGTCCCCTGCAGTTTTCAAAATATCCCAAACATCCCAATTTCGAGGCCTGAGCCATATTTTGGAGCCAAATTCTGGCTCTCTGCACGTATTCGCAGTTTGAAATTACGACTTTTTATACCCAACATATGCCAAGTACTGAAAGCGGCGTTTGGTCACATTTGTCCCAATCCCCCCTGCAATTTTCAAAATATCCCAAACATCCCAATTTCGAGGCCTGAGCCATATTTTGGAGCAAAATTCTGGCTCTCTGCACGTATTCGCTGTTTGAAATTACGACTTTTTATACCCAACATATGCCAAGTACTGAAAGCGGCAGTGAGTCACATTTTGCACAAACTCCAATGCAGTTTTCAAAATATCCCAAATATCCCGATTTCGAGGCCTGAGCCATATTTTGGAGCCAAATTCTGGCTCTCTGCACGTATTCGCTGTTTGAAATTACGACTTTTTATACCCAACATATGCCAAGTACTGAAAGCGGCGTTTGGTCATATTTGTCCCAAACTCCCCTGCAGTTTTCAAAATATCCCAAACATCCCAATTTCGAGGCCTGAGCCATATTTTGGAGCCAAATTCTGGCTCTCTGCACGTATTCGCAGTTTGAAATTACGACTTTTTATACCCAACATATGCCAAGTACTGAAAGCGGCGTTTGGTCACATTTGTCCCAATCCTCCCTGCAGTTTTCAAAATATCCCAAACATCCCAATTTCGAGGCCTGAGCCATATTTTGGAGCCAAATTCTGGCTCTCTGCACGTATTCGCAGTTTGAAATTACGACTTTTTTTTACCCAACATATGCCAAGTACTGAAAGCGGCAGTGAGTCACATTTTGCACAAACTCCCCTGCAGTTTTCAAAATATCCCAAATATCCCAATTTCGAGGCCTGAGCCATATTTTGGAGCAAAATTCTGGCTCTCTGCACGTATTCGCAGTTTGAAATTACGACTTTTTTATACCCAACATATGCCAAGTACTGAAAGCGGCGTTTGGTCACATTTGTCCCAAACCTCCCTGCAGTTTTCAAAATATCCCAAACATCCCAATTTCGAGGCCTGAGCCATATTTTGGAGCAAAATTCAGGCTCTCTGCACGTATTCGCAGTTTGAAATTACGTCTTTTTATACCCAACATATGCCAAGTACTGAAAGCGGCGTTTGGTCACATTTGTCCCAAACCCACCCTGCAGTTTTCAAAATATCCCAAACATCCCAATTTCGAGGCCTGAGCCATATTTTGGAGCCAAATTCTGGCTCTCTGCACGTATTCGCTGTTTGAAATTTCGACTTTTTATACCCAACATATGCCAAGTACTGAAAGCGGCAGTGAGTCACATTTTGCACAAACTCCCCTGCAGTTTTCAAAATAACGCAAATATCCCAATTTCGAGGTCTGAGCCATATTTTGGAGCCAAATTCTGGCTCCCTGCACGTATTTGCAGTTAGAAATTACGTCTTTTTATACCCAACATATGCCAAGTACTAAAAGCGGCGTTTAGTCACATTTGTCCCAATCCCCCCTGCAGTTTTCAAAATATCCCAAACATCCCAATTTCGAGGCCTGAGCCATATTTTGGAGCCAAATTCTGGCTCTCTTCACGTATTCGCTGTTTGGAATTAAGACTTTTTATACCCAACATATGCCAAGTACTGAAAGCGGCACTGAGTCACATTTTGCACAAACTCCCCTGCAGTTTTCAAAATATCCCAAACATCCCAATTTCGAGGCCTGAGCCATATTTTGGAGCCAAATTCTGGCTCTCTGCACGTATTCGCAGTTTGAAATTACGAATTTTTACCCAACATATGCCAAGTACTGAAAGCGGCGTTTGGTCACATTTGTCCCAAACTCCCCTGCAGTTTTCAAAATATCCCAAACATCCCAATTTCGAGGCCTGAGCCATATTTTGGAGCCAAATTCTGGCTCTCTGCACGTATTCGCAGTTTGAAATTACGACTTTTTATACCCAATATATGCCAAGTACTGAAAGCGGCGTTTGGTCACATTTGTCCCAATCCTCCCTGCAGTTTTCAAAATATCCCAAACATCCCAATTTCGAGGCCTGAGCCATATTTTGGAGCCAAATTCTGGCTCTCTGCACGTATTCGCAGTTTGAAATTACGACTTTTTATACCCAACATATGCCAAGTACTGAAAGCGGCAGTGAGTCACATTTTGCACAAACTCCCCTGCAGTTTTCAAAATATCCCAAATATCCCAATTTCGAGGCCTGAGCCATATTTTGGAGCCAAATTCTGGCTCTCTGCACGTATTCGCAGTTTGATATTACGACTTTTTATACCCAACATATGCCAAGTACTGAAAGCGGCAGTGAGTCACATTTTGCACAAAGTCCCCTGCAGTTTTCAAAATATCCCAAACATCCCAATTTCGAGGCCTGAGCCATATTTTGGAGCCAAATTCTGGCTCTCTGCACGTATTCGCAGTTTGAAATTACGACTTTTTATACCCAACATATGCCAAGTACTGAAAGCGGCAGTGAGTCACATTTGTGCACAAACTCCCCTGCAGTTTTCAAAATATCCCAAACATCCCAATTTCGAGGCCTGAGCCATATTTTGGAGCCAAATTCTGGCTCTCTGCACGTATTCGCAGTTTGAAATTACGACTTTTTATACCCAACATATGCCAAGTACTGAAAGCGGCGTTTGGTCACATTTGTCCCAAACTCCCCTGCAGTTTTCAAAATATCCCAAACATCCCAATATCTAGGCCTGAGCCATATTTTGGAGCCAAATTCTGGCTCTCTGCACGTATTCGCAGTTTGATATTACGACTTTTTATACCCAACATATGCCAAGTACTGAAAGCGGCAGTGAGTCACATTTTGCACAAACTCCCCTGCAGTTTTCAAAATATCCCAAACTTCCCAATTACGAGGCCTGAGCCATATTTTGGAGTCAAATTCTGGCTTTATGCACGTATTCGCAGTTTGATATTACGACTTTTTATACCCAAGTACTGAAAGCGGCAGTGAGTCACATTTTGCACAAACTCCCCTGCAGTTTTCAAAATATCCCAAACATCCCAATTTCGAGGCCTGAGCCATATATTGGAGCCAAATTCTGGCTCTCTGCACGTATTCGCAGTTTGATATTACGACTTTTTATACCCAACATATGCCAAGTACTGAAAGCGGCGTTTGGTCACATTTGTCCCAATCCCCTGCAGTTTTCAAAATATCCCAAACATCCCAATTTCGAGGCCTGAGCCATATTTTGGAGCCAAATTCTGGCTTTATGCACGTATTCGCTGTTTGAAATTACGACTTTTTATACCCAACATATGCCAAGTACTGAAAGCGGCAGTGAGTCACATTTTGCACAAACTCCCATGCAGTTTTCAAAATATCCCAAACATCCCAATTTCGAGGCCTGAGCCATATATTGGAGCCAAATTCTGGCTCTCTGCACGTATTCGCAGTTTGAAATTACGACTTTTTTATACCCAACATATGCAAAGTACTGAAAGCGGCGTTTGGTCACATTTGTCCCAAACCTCTATGCAGTTTTCAAAATATCCCAAACATCCCAATTTCGAGGCCTGAGCCATATTTTGGAGCCAAATTCTGGCTCTCTGCACGTATTCGCAGTTTGAAATTACGACTTTTTATACCCAACATATGCCAAGTTCTGAAAGCGGCGTTTGGTCACATTTGTCCCAAACCCCCCTGCAGTTTTCAAAATATCCCAAACATCCCAATTTCGGGGCCTGAGCCATATTTTGGAGCCAAATTCTGGCTCTCTGCACGTATTCGCGGTTTGAAATTACAACTTTTTATACCCAACATATGCCAAGTACTGAAAGCGGCAGTGATTCACTTTTTGCACACACTCCCCTGCAGTTTTCAAAATATCCCAAACATCCCAATTTCGAGGCCTGAGCCATATTTTGGAGCCAAATTCTGGCTCTCTGCACGTATTCGCTGTTTGAAATTACGACTTTTTATACCCAACATATGCCAAGTACTGAAAGCGGCGTTTGGTCACATTTGTCCCAATCCCCCCTGCAGTTTTCAAAATATCCCAAACATCCCAATTTCGAGGTCTGAGCTATATTTTGGAGCAAAATTCTGGCTCTCTGCACGTATTCGCTGTTTGAAATTACGACTTTTTATACCCAACATATGCCAAGTACTGAAAGCGGCAATGAGTCACATTTTGCACAAACTCCCCTGCAGTTTTCAAAATATCCCAAATATCCCAATTTCGAGGCCTGAGCCATATTTTGGAGCCAAATTCTGGCTCTCTGCACGTATTCGCAGTTTGAAATTACGACTTTTTATACCCAACATATGCCAAGTACTGAAAGCGGCGTTTGGTCACATTTGTCCCAAACTCCCCTGCAGTTTTCAAAATATCCCAAACATCCCAATTTCGAGGCCTGAGCCATATTTTGGAGCCAAATTCTGGCTCTCTGCACGTATTCGCAGTTTGAAATTACGACTTTTTATACCCAACATATGCCAAGTACTGAAAGCGGCAGTGGTCACATTTTGCACAAACTCCCCTGCAGTTTTCAAAATATCCCAAACATCCCAATTTCGAGGCCTGAGCCATATTTTGGAGCCAAATTCTGGCTCTCTGCACGTATTCGCAGTTTGAAATTACGACTTTTTATACCCAACATATGCCAAGTACTGAAAGCGGCGTTTGGTCACATTTGTCCCAAACTCCCCTGCAGTTTTCAAAATATCCCAAACATCCCAATTTCGAGGCCTGAGCCATATTTTGGAGCCAAATTCTGGCTCTCTGCACGTATTCGCAGTTTGAAATTACGACTTTTTATACCCAACATATGCCAAGTACTGAAAGCGGCGTTTGGTCACATTTGTCCCAAACCTCCCTGCAGTTTTCAAAATATCCCAAACATCCCAATTTCGAGGCCTGAGCCATATTTTGGAGCCAAATTCTGGCTCTCTGCACGTATTCGCAGTTTGAAATTACGACTTTTTATACCCAACATATGCCAAGTACTGAAAGCGGCGTTTGGTCACATTTGTCCCAAACTCCCCTGCAGTTTTCAAAATATCCCAAACATCCCAATTTCGAGGCCTGAGCCATATTTTGGAGCCAAATTCTGGCTCTCTGCACGTATTCGCTGTTTGAAATTACGACTTTTTATACCCAACATATGCCAAGTACTGAAAGCGGCAGTGAGTCACATTTTGCACAAACTCCCCTGCAGTTTTCAAAATATCCCAAACATCCCAATTTCGAGGCCTGAGCCATATTTTGGAGCCAAATTCTGGCTCTCTGCACGTATTCGCAGTTTGAAATTACGACTTTTTATACCCAACATATGCCAAGTACTGAAAGCGGCGTTTGGTCACATTTGTCCCAAACCCCCCTGCAGTTTTCAAAATATCCCAAACATCCCAATTTCGAGGCCTGAGCCATATTTTGGAGCCAAATTCTGGCTCTCTGCACGTATTCGCAGTTTGAAATTACGACTTTTTATACCCAACATATGCCAAGTACTGAAAGCGGCAGTGAGTCACATTTTGCACAAACTCCCCTGCAGTTTTCAAAATATCCCAAATATCCCAATTTCGAGGCCTGAGCCATATTTTGGAGCCAAATTCTGGCTCTCTGCACGTATTCGCTGTTTGAAATTACGACTTTTTATACCCAACATATGCCAAGTACTGAAAGCGGCGTTTGGTCACATTTGTCCCAAACTCCCCTGCAGTTTTCAAAATATCCCAAACATCCCAATTTCGAGGCCTGAGCCATATTTTGGAGCCAAATTCTGGCTCTCTGCACGTATTCGCAGTTTGAAATTACGACTTTTTATACCCAACATATGCCAAGTACTGAAAGCGGCGTTTGGTCACATTTGTCCCAAACCTCCCTGCAGTTTTCAAAATATCCCAAACATCCCAATTTCGAGGCCTGAGCCATATTTTGGAGCCAAATTCTGGCTCTCTGCACGTATTCGCAGTTTGAAATTACGACTTTTTATACCCAACATATGCCAAGTACTGAAAGCGGCAGTGAGTCACATTTTGCACAAACTCCCCTGCAGTTTTCAAAATATCCCAAATATCCCAATTTCGAGGCCTGAGCCATATTTTGGAGCCAAATTCTGGCTCTCTGCACGTATTCGCAGTTTGAAATTACGACTTTTTATACCCAACATATGCCAAGTACTGAAAGCGGCAGTGAGTCACATTTTGCACAAACCCCCTGCAGTTTTCAAAATATCCCAAACATCCCAATTTCGAGGCCTGAGCCATATTTTGGAGCCAAATTCTGGCTCTCTGCACGTATTCGCAGTTTGAAATTACGACTTTTTATACCCAACATATGCCAAGTACTGAAAGCGGCGTTTGGTCACATTTTGCCCAAACTCCCCTGCAGTTTTCAAAATATCCCAAACATCCCAATTTCGAGGCCTGAGCCATATTTTGGAGCCAAATTCTGGCTCTCTGCACGTATTCGCAGTTTGAAATTACGACTTTTTATACCCAACATATGCCAAGTACTGAAAGCGGCGTTTGGTCACATTTGTCCCAAACTCCCCTGCAGTTTTCAAAATATCCCAAACATCCCAATTTCGAGGCCTGAGCCATATTTTGGAGCCAAATTCTGGCTCTCTGCACGTATTCGCAGTTTGAAATTACGACTTTTTATACCCAACATATGCCAAGTACTGAAAGCGGCAGTGAGTCACATTTTGCACAAACCTCCCCTGCAGTTTTCAAAATATCCCAAACATCCCAATTTCGAGGCCTGAGCCATATTTTGGAGCCAAATTCTGGCTCTCTGCACGTATTCGCAGTTTGAAATTACGACTTTTTATACCCAACATATGCCAAGTACTGAAAGCGGCAGTGAGTCACATTTTGCACAAAGTCCCCTGCAGTTTTCAAAATATCCCAAACATCCCAATTTCGAGGCCTGAGCCATATTTTGGAGCCAAATTCTGGCTCTCTGCACGTATTCGCAGTTTGAAATTACGACTTTTTATACCCAACATATGCCAAGTACTGAAAGCGGCGTTTGGTCACATTTGTCCCAATCCCCCCTGCAGTTTTCAAAATATCCCAAACATCCCAATTTCGAGGCCTGAGCCATATTTTGGAGCCAAATTCTGGCTCTCTGCACGTATTCGCTGTTTGAAATTACGACTTTTTATACCCAACATATGCCAAGTACTGAAAGCGGCAGTGAGTCACATTTTGCACAAACTCCCCTGCAGTTTTCAAAATATCCCAAACATCCCAATTTCGAGGCCTGAGCCATATTTTGGAGCCAAATTCTGGCTCTCTGCACGTATTCGCAGTTTGAAATTACGACTTTTTATACCCAACATATGCCAAGTACTGAAAGCGGCGTTTGGTCACATTTGTCCCAAACCTCCCTGCAGTTTTCAAAATATCCCAAACATCCCAATTTCGAGGCCTGAGCCATATTTTGGAGCCAAATTCTGGCTCTCTGCACGTATTCGCAGTTTGAAATTACGACTTTTTATACCCAACATATGCCAAGTACTGAAAGCGGCGTTTGGTCACATTTGTCCCAAACCCCCCTGCAGTTTTCAAAATATCCCAAACATCCCAATTTCGAGGCCTGAGCCATATTTTGGAGCCAAATTCTGGCTCTCTGCACGTATTCGCAGTTTGAAATTACGACTTTTTATACCCAACATATGCCAAGTACTGAAAGCGGCAGTGAGTCACATTTTGCACAAACTCCCCTGCAGTTTTCAAAATATCCCAAACATCCCAATTTCGAGGCCTGAGCCATATTTTGGAGCCAAATTCTGGCTCTCTGCACGTATTCGCAGTTTGAAATTACGACTTTTTATACCCAACATATGCCAAGTACTGAAAGCGGCGTTTGGTCACATTTGTCCCAATCCCCCCTGCAGTTTTCAAAATATCCCAAACATCCCAATTTCGAGGCCTGAGCCATATTTTGGAGCCAAATTCTGCCTCTCTGCACGTATTCGCTGTTTGAAATTACGATTTTTTATACCCAACATATGCCAAATAATGAAAGCGGCAGTGAGTCACATTTTGCACAAACTCCCCTGCAGTTTTCAAAATGTTCCAAATATCCCTATTTCGAGGCCTGAGCCATATTTTGGAGCCAAATTCTGGCTCTCTGCACGTATTCGCAGTTTGAAATTACGACTTTTTATACCCAACATATGCCAAGTACTGAAAGCGGCGTTTGGTCACATTTGTCCCAAACTCCCCTGCAGTTTTCAAAATATCCCAAACATCCCAATTTCGAGGCCTGAGCCATATTTTGGAGCCAAATTCTGGCTCTCTGCACGTATTCGCAGTTTGAAATTACGACTTTTTATACCCAACATATGCCAAGTACTGAAAGCGGCAGTGGTCACATTTTGCACAAACTCCCCTGCAGTTTTCAAAATATCCCAAACATCCCAATTTCGAGGCCTGAGCCATATTTTGGAGCCAAATTCTGGCTCTCTGCACGTATTCGCAGTTTGAAATTACGACTTTTTATACCCAACATATGCCAAGTACTGAAAGCGGCGTTTGGTCACATTTGTCCCAAACTCCCCTGCAGTTTTCAAAATATCCCAAACATCCCAATTTCGAGGCCTGAGCCATATTTTGGAGCCAAATTCTGGCTCTCTGCACGTATTCGCAGTTTGAAATTACGACTTTTTATACCCAACATATGCCAAGTACTGAAAGCGGCAGTGAGTCACATTTTGCCCAAACCCCCCTGCAGTTTTCAAAATATCCCAAACATCCCAATTTCGAGGCCTGAGCCATATTTTGGAGCCAAATTCTGGCTCTCTGCACGTATTCGCAGTTTGAAATTACGACTTTTTATACCCAACATATGCCAAGTACTGAAAGCGGCAGTGAGTCACATTTTGCACAAACTCCCTGCAGTTTTCAAAATATCCCAAACATCCCAATTTCGAGGCCTGAGCCATATTTTGGAGCCAAATTCTGGCTCTCTGCACGTATTCGCAGTTTGAAATTACGACTTTTTATACCCAACATATGCCAAGTACTGAAAGCGGCGTTTGGTCACATTTGTCCCAAACCCCCCTGCAGTTTTCAAAATATCCCAAACATCCCAATTTCGAGGCCTGAGCCATATTTTGGAGCCAAATTCTGGCTCTCTGCACGTATTCGCAGTTTGAAATTACGACTTTTTATACCCAACATATGCCAAGTACTGAAAGCGGCAGTGAGTCACATTTTGCACAAACTCCCCTGCAGTTTTCAAAATATCCCAAACATCCCAATTTCGAGGCCTGAGCCATATTTTGGAGCCAAATTCTGGCTCTCTGCACGTATTCGCAGTTTGAAATTCCGACTTTTTATACCCAACATATGCCAAGTACTGAAAGCGGCGTTTGGTCACATTTGTCCCAATCCCACCTGCAATTTTCAAAATATCCCAAATATCCCAATTTCGAGGCCTGAGCCATATTTTGGAGCCAAATTCTGGCTCTCTGCACGTATTCGCAGTTTGAAATTACGACTTTTTTATACCCAAAATATGCCAAGTACTGAAAGCGGCGTTTGTCACATTTTGTCCCAAACCCCCCTGCAGTTTTCAAAATATCCCAAATATCCCAATTTCGAGGCCTGAGCCATATTTTGGAGCCAAATTCTGGCTCTCTGCACGTATTCGCAGTTTGAAATTACGACTTTTTATACCCAACATATGCCAAGTACTGAAAGCGGCAGTGAGTCACATTTTGCACAAAGTCCCCTGCAGTTTTCAAAATATCCCAAACATCCCAATTTCGAGGCCTGAGCCATATTTTGGAGCCAAATTCTGGCTCTCTGCACGTATTCGCAGTTTGAAATTACGACTTTTTATACCCAACATATGCCAAGTACTGAAAGCGGCGTTTGGTCACATTTGTCCCAAACCCCCCTGCAGTTTTCAAAATATCCCAAACATCCCAATTTCGAGGCCTGAGCCATATTTTGGAGCCAAATTCTGGCTCTCTGCACGTATTCGCTGTTTGAAATTACGACTTTTTATACCCAACATATGCCAAGTACTGAAAGCGGCAGTGAGTCACATTTTGCACAAACTCCCCTGCAGTTTTCAAAATATCCCAAATATCCCAATTTCGAGGCCTGAGCCATATTTTGGAGCCAAATTCTGGCTCTCTGCACGTATTCGCAGTTTGAAATTACGACTTTTTATACCCAACATATGCCAAGTACTGAAAGCGGCGTTTGGTCACATTTGTCCCAAACTCCCTGCAGTTTTCAAAATATCCCAAACATCCCAATTTCGAGGCCTGAGCCATATTTTGGAGCCAAATTCTGGCTCTCTGCACGTATTCGCAGTTTGAAATTACGACTTTTTATACCCAACATATGCCAAGTACTGAAAGCGGCGTTTGGTCACATTTGTCCCAAACCTCCCTGCAGTTTTCAAAATATCCCAAACATCCCAATTTCGAGGCCTGAGCCATATTTTGGAGCCAAATTCTGGCTCTCTGCACGTATTCGCAGTTTGAAATTACGACTTTTTATACCCAACATATGCCAAGTACTGAAAGCGGCGTTTGGTCACATTTGTCCCAAACTCCCCTGCAGTTTTCAAAATATCCCAAACATCCCAATTTCGAGGCCTGAGCCATATTTTGGAGCCAAATTCTGGCTCTCTGCACGTATTCGCAGTTTGAAATTACGACTTTTTATACCCAACATATGCCAAGTACTGAAAGCGGCGTTTGGTCACATTTGTCCCAAACCCCCCTGCAGTTTTCAAAATATCCCAAACATCCCAATTTCGAGGCCTGAGCCATATTTTGGAGCCAAATTCTGGCTCTCTGCACGTATTCGCAGTTTGAAATTACGACTTTTTATACCCAACATATGCCAAGTACTGAAAGCGGCGTGAGTCACATTTTGCACAAACTCCCCTGCAGTTTTCAAAATATCCCAAACATCCCAATTTCGAGGCCTGAGCCATATTTTGGAGCCAAATTCTGGCTCTCTGCACGTATTCGCAGTTTGAAATTACGACTTTTTATACCCAACATATGCCAAGTACTGAAAGCGGCGTTTGGTCACATTTGTCCCAAACCTCCCTGCAGTTTTCAAAATATCCCAAACATCCCAATTTCGAGGCCTGAGCCATATTTTGGAGCCAAATTCTGGCTCTCTGCACGTATTCGCAGTTTGAAATTACGACTTTTTATACCCAACATATGCCAAGTACTGAAAGCGGCAGTGAGTCACATTTTGCACAAACTCCCCTGCAGTTTTCAAAATATCCCAAACATCCCAATTTCGAGGCCTGAGCCATATTTTGGAGCCAAATTCTGGCTCTCTGCACGTATTCGCAGTTTGAAATTACGACTTTTTATACCCAACATATGCCAAGTACTGAAAGCGGCGTTTGGTCACATTTGTCCCAAACCCCCTGCAGTTTTCAAAATATCCCAAACATCCCAATTTCGAGGCCTGAGCCATATTTTGGAGCCAAATTCTGGCTCTCTGCACGTATTCGCAGTTTGAAATTACGACTTTTTATACCCAACATATGCCAAGTACTGAAAGCGGCGTTTGGTCACATTTTGTCCCAAACTCCCCTGCAGTTTTCAAAATATCCCAAACATCCCAATTTCGAGGCCTGAGCCATATTTTGGAGCCAAATTCTGGCTCTCTGCACGTATTCGCAGTTTGAAATTACGACTTTTTATACCCAACATATGCCAAGTACTGAAAGCGGCGTTTGGTCACATTTGTCCCAAACCTCCCTGCAGTTTTCAAAATATCCCAAACATCCCAATTTCGAGGCCTGAGCCATATTTTGGAGCCAAATTCTGGCTCTCTGCACGTATTCGCAGTTTGAAATTACGACTTTTTATACCCAACATATGCCAAGTACTGAAAGCGGCGTTTGGTCACATTTGTCCCAAACTCCCCTGCAGTTTTCAAAATATCCCAAACATCCCAATTTCGAGGCCTGAGCCATATTTTGGAGCCAAATTCTGGCTCTCTGCACGTATTCGCAGTTTGAAATTACGACTTTTTATACCCAACATATGCCAAGTACTGAAAGCGGCAGTTGGTCACATTTTGCACAAACCCCCCTGCAGTTTTCAAAATATCCCAAACATCCCAATTTCGAGGCCTGAGCCATATTTTGGAGCCAAATTCTGGCTCTCTGCACGTATTCGCAGTTTGAAATTACGACTTTTTATACCCAACATATGCCAAGTACTGAAAGCGGCAGTGAGTCACATTTTGCACAAACTCCCCTGCAGTTTTCAAAATATCCCAAACATCCCAATTTCGAGGCCTGAGCCATATTTTGGAGCCAAATTCTGGCTCTCTGCACGTATTCGCAGTTTGAAATTACGACTTTTTATACCCAACATATGCCAAGTACTGAAAGCGGCGTTTGGTCACATTTGTCCCAAACCCCCCTGCAGTTTTCAAAATATCCCAAACATCCCAATTTCGAGGCCTGAGCCATATTTTGGAGCCAAATTCTGGCTCTCTGCACGTATTCGCAGTTTGAAATTACGACTTTTTATACCCAACATATGCCAAGTACTGAAAGCGGCAGTGAGTCACATTTTGCACAAACTCCCCTGCAGTTTTCAAAATATCCCAAACATCCCAATTTCGAGGCCTGAGCCATATTTTGGAGCCAAATTCTGGCTCTCTGCACGTATTCGCAGTTTGAAATTACGACTTTTTATACCCAACATATGCCAAGTACTGAAAGCGGCGTTTGGTCACATTTGTCCCAAACCCCCTGCAGTTTTCAAAATATCCCAAACATCCCAATTTCGAGGCCTGAGCCATATTTTGGAGCCAAATTCTGGCTCTCTGCACGTATTCGCAGTTTGAAATTACGACTTTTTATACCCAACATATGCCAAGTACTGAAAGCGGCGTTTGGTCACATTTGTCCCAAACCCCCCTGCAGTTTTCAAAATATCCCAAATATCCCAATTTCGAGGCTAGAGCCATATTTTGGAGCCAAATTCTGGCTCTCTGCAAGTACTCGCTCTTTGAAATTACGACTTTTTATACCCAACATATGCCAAGTATTGAAAGCGGCAGTAATTCACATTTTGAACAAACTCCCCTGCAGTTTTCAAAAAATCCCAAACATTCCAATATCGAGGCCTGAGCCATATTTTGGAGCCAAATTCTTGCTCTCTGCACGTATTCGCAGTATGAAATTACGACTTATTATACCCAACATATGCCAAGTACTAAAAGCGGCAATGAGTCGCATTTTCCACAAACTCCCCTGCAGTTTTCAAAATATCCCAAACAGCACAATTTCGAGGCCTGAGCCATATTTTGGAGCCAAATTCTGGCTCTCTGCACGTTTTCGCAGTTTGAAATTACGACTTTTTATACCCAACATATGCCAAGTACTGAAAGCGGCGTTTGGTCACATTTGTCCCAAACCCCCCTGCAGTTTTCAAAATATCCCAAACATCCCAATTTCGAGGCCTGAGCCATATTTTGGAGCCAAATTCTGGCTCTCTGCACGTATTCGCAGTTTGAAATTACGACTTTTTATACCCAACATATGCCAAGTACTGAAAGCGGCAGTGAGTCACATTTTGCACAAACTCCCCTGCAGTTTTCAAAATATCCCAAACATCCCAATTTCGAGGCCTGAGCCATATTTTGGAGCCAAATTCTGGCTCTCTGCACGTATTCGCAGTTTGAAATTACGACTTTTTATACCCAACATATGCCAAGTACTGAAAGCGGCGTTTGGTCACATTTGTCCCAAACTCCCCTGCAGTTTTCAAAATATCCCAAACATCCCAATTTCGAGGCCTGAGCCATATTTTGGAGCCAAATTCTGGCTCTCTGCACGTATTCGCAGTTTGAAATTACGACTTTTTATACCCAACATATGCCAAGTACTGAAAGCGGCAGTGAGTCACATTTTGCACAAACTCCCCTGCAGTTTTCAAAATATCCCAAATATCCCAATTTCGAGGCCTGAGCCATATTTTGGAGCCAAATTCTGGCTCTCTGCACGTATTCGCAGTTTGAAATTACGACTTTTTATACCCAACATATGCCAAGTACTGAAAGCGGCAGTGAGTCACATTTTGCACAAAGTCCCCTGCAGTTTTCAAAATATCCCAAACATCCCAATTTCGAGGCCTGAGCCATATTTTGGAGCCAAATTCTGGCTCTCTGCACGTATTCGCAGTTTGAAATTACGACTTTTTATACCCAACATATGCCAAGTACTGAAAGCGGCGTTTGGTCACATTTGTCCCAAACCCCCCTGCAGTTTTCAAAATATCCCAAACATCCCAATTTCGAGGCCTGAGCCATATTTTGGAGCCAAATTCTGGCTCTCTGCACGTATTCGCAGTTTGAAATTACGACTTTTTATACCCAACATATGCCAAGTACTGAAAGCGGCAGTGAGTCACATTTTGCACAAACTCCCCTGCAGTTTTCAAAATATCCCAAACATCCCAATTTCGAGGCCTGAGCCATATTTTGGAGCCAAATTCTGGCTCTCTGCACGTATTCGCAGTTTGAAATTACGACTTTTTATACCCAACATATGCCAAGTACTGAAAGCGGCGTTTGGTCACATTTGTCCCAAACCCCCCTGCAGTTTTCAAAATATCCCAAACATCCCAATTTCGAGGCCTGAGCCATATTTTGGAGCCAAATTCTGGCTCTCTGCACGTATTCGCAGTTTGAAATTACGACTTTTTATACCCAACATATGCCAAGTACTGAAAGCGGCGTTTGGTCACATTTGTCCCAAACCCCCCTGCAGTTTTCAAAATATCCCAAACATCCCAATTTCGAGGCCTGAGCCATATTTTGGAGCCAAATTCTGGCTCTCTGCACGTATTCGCTGTTTGAAATTACGACTTTTTATACCCAACATATGCCAAGTACTGAAAGCGGCAGTGAGTCACATTTTGCACAAACTCCCCTGCAGTTTTCAAAATATCCCAAACATCCCAATTTCGAGGCCTGAGCCATATTTTGGAGCCAAATTCTGGCTCTCTGCACGTATTCGCAGTTTGAAATTACGACTTTTTATACCCAACATATGCCAAGTACTGAAAGCGGCGTTTGGTCACATTTGTCCCAATCCCCCCTGCAGTTTTCAAAATATCCCAAACATCCCAATTTCGAGGCCTGAGCCATATTTTGGAGCCAAATTCTGGCTCTCTGCACGTATTCGCAGTTTGAAATTACGACTTTTTATACCCAACATATGCCAAGTACTGAAAGCGGCAGTGAGTCACATTTTGCACAAACTCCCCTGCAGTTTTCAAAATATCCCAAATATCCCAATTTCGAGGCCTGAGCCATATTTTGGAGCCAAATTCTGGCTCTCTGCACGTATTCGCAGTTTGAAATTACGACTTTTTATACCCAACATATGCCAAGTACTGAAAGCGGCGTTGAGTCACATTTTGCCAAACTCCCCTGCAGTTTTCAAAATATCCCAAACATCCCAATTTCGAGGCCTGAGCCATATTTTGGAGCCAAATTCTGGCTCTCTGCACGTATTCGCAGTTTGAAATTACGACTTTTTATACCCAACATATGCCAAGTACTGAAAGCGGCGTTTGGTCACATTTGTCCCAAACCCCCCTGCAGTTTTCAAAATATCCCAAACATCCCAATTTCGAGGCCTGAGCCATATTTTGGAGCCAAATTCTGGCTCTCTGCACGTATTCGCTGTTTGAAATTACGACTTTTTATACCCAACATATGCCAAGTACTGAAAGCGGCAGTGAGTCACATTTTGCACAAACTCCCCTGCAGTTTTCAAAATATCCCAAACATCCCAATTTCGAGGCCTGAGCCATATTTTGGAGCCAAATTCTGGCTCTCTGCACGTATTCGCAGTTTGAAATTACGACTTTTTATACCCAACATATGCCAAGTACTGAAAGCGGCGTTTGGTCACATTTGTCCCAAACCCCCCTGCAGTTTTCAAAATATCCCAAACATCCCAATTTCGAGGCCTGAGCCATATTTTGGAGCCAAATTCTGGCTCTCTGCACGTATTCGCAGTTTGAAATTACGACTTTTTATACCCAACATATGCCAAGTACTGAAAGCGGCGTTTGGTCACATTTGTCCCAAACCCCCCTGCAGTTTTCAAAATATCCCAAACATCCCAATTTCGAGGCCTGAGCCATATTTTGGAGCCAAATTCTGGCTCTCTGCACGTATTCGCTGTTTGAAATTACGACTTTTTATACCCAACATATGCCAAGTACTGAAAGCGGCAGTTTGTCACATTTTGCCCAAACTCCCCTGCAGTTTTCAAAATATCCCAAACATCCCAATTTCGAGGCCTGAGCCATATTTTGGAGCCAAATTCTGGCTCTCTGCACGTATTCGCAGTTTGAAATTACGACTTTTTATACCCAACATATGCCAAGTACTGAAAGCGGCGTTTGGTCACATTTGTCCCAAACCCCCCTGCAGTTTTCAAAATATCCCAAACATCCCAATTTCGAGGCCTGAGCCATATTTTGGAGCCAAATTCTGGCTCTCTGCACGTATTCGCAGTTTGAAATTACGACTTTTTATACCCAACATATGCCAAGTACTGAAAGCGGCAGTGAGTCACATTTTGCACAAACTCCCCTGCAGTTTTCAAAATATCCCAAATATCCCAATTTCGAGGCCTGAGCCATATTTTGGAGCCAAATTCTGGCTCTCTGCACGTATTCGCAGTTTGAAATTACGACTTTTTATACCCAACATATGCCAAGTACTGAAAGCGGCGTTTGGTCACATTTGTCCCAAACCTCCCTGCAGTTTTCAAAATATCCCAAACATCCCAATTTCGAGGCCTGAGCCATATTTTGGAGCCAAATTCTGGCTCTCTGCACGTATTCGCAGTTTGAAATTACGACTTTTTATACCCAACATATGCCAAGTACTGAAAGCGGCAGTTTGTCACATTTGTCCCAAACCCCCCTGCAGTTTTCAAAATATCCCAAACATCCCAATTTCGAGGCCTGAGCCATATTTTGGAGCCAAATTCTGGCTCTCTGCACGTATTCGCAGTTTGAAATTACGACTTTTTATACCCAACATATGCCAAGTACTGAAAGCGGCGTTTGGTCACATTTTCCCAAACTCCCCCTGCAGTTTTCAAAATATCCCAAACATCCCAATTTCGAGGCCTGAGCCATATTTTGGAGCCAAATTCTGGCTCTCTGCACGTATTCGCAGTTTGAAATTACGACTTTTTATACCCAACATATGCCAAGTACTGAAAGCGGCGTTTGGTCACATTTTGTCCCAAACTCCCCTGCAGTTTTCAAAATATCCCAAACATCCCAATTTCGAGGCCTGAGCCATATTTTGGAGCCAAATTCTGGCTCTCTGCACGTATTCGCAGTTTGAAATTACGACTTTTTATACCCAACATATGCCAAGTACTGAAAGCGGCGTTTGGTCACATTTGTCCCAAACCTCCCTGCAGTTTTCAAAATATCCCAAACATCCCAATTTCGAGGCCTGAGCCATATTTTGGAGCCAAATTCTGGCTCTCTGCACGTATTCGCAGTTTGAAATTACGACTTTTTATACCCAACATATGCCAAGTACTGAAAGCGGCGTTTGGTCACATTTGTCCCAAACTCCCCTGCAGTTTTCAAAATATCCCAAACATCCCAATTTCGAGGCCTGAGCCATATTTTGGAGCCAAATTCTGGCTCTCTGCACGTATTCGCAGTTTGAAATTACGACTTTTTATACCCAACATATGCCAAGTACTGAAAGCGGCGTTTGGTCACATTTGTCCCAAACCCCCCTGCAGTTTTCAAAATATCCCAAACATCCCAATTTCGAGGCCTGAGCCATATTTTGGAGCCAAATTCTGGCTCTCTGCACGTATTCGCAGTTTGAAATTACGACTTTTTATACCCAACATATGCCAAGTACTGAAAGCGGCAGTGAGTCACATTTTGCACAAACTCCCCTGCAGTTTTCAAAATATCCCAAACATCCCAATTTCGAGGCCTGAGCCATATTTTGGAGCCAAATTCTGGCTCTCTGCACGTATTCGCAGTTTGAAATTACGACTTTTTATACCCAACATATGCGAAGTACTGAAAGCGGCGTTTGGTCACATTTGTCCCAATCTCCCCTGCAGTTTTCAAAATATCCCAAACATCTCAATTTCCAGGCCTGAGCCATATTTTGAACCAAATTCAGGCTCTCTGCACGTATTCGCAGTTTGATATTACGACTTTTTATACCCAACATATGCCAAGTACTGAAAGCAGCAGTGAGTCACATTTTGCACAAACTCCCCTGCAGTTTTCAAAATATCCCAAACATCCCAATTTCGAGGCCTGAGCCATATTTTGGAGTCAAATTCTGGCTCTCTGCACGTATTCGCAGTTTGAAATTACGAATTTTTATACCCAACATATGCCAAGTACTGAAAGCGGCGTTTGGTCACATTTGTCCCAAACCTCCCTGCAGTTTTCAAAATATCCCAAACATCCCAATTTCGAGGCCTGAGCCATATTTTGGGGCCAAATTCTGGCTCTCTGCACGTATTCGCAGTTTGAAATTACGACTTTTTATACCCAACATATGCCAAGTACTGAAAGCGGCGTTTGGTCACATTTGTCCCAAACCCCCCTGCAGTTTTCAAAATATCCCAAACATCCCAATTTCGAGGCCTGAGCCATATTTTGGAGCCAAATTCTGGCTCTCTGCACGTATTCGCTGTTTGAAATTACGACTTTTTATACCCAACATATGCCAAGTACTGAAAGCGGCGTTTGGTCACATTTTGCCCAAACTCCCCTGCAGTTTTCAAAATATCCCAAACATCCCAATTTCGAGGCCTGAGCCATATTTTGGAGCCAAATTCTGGCTCTCTGCACGTATTCGCAGTTTGAAATTACGACTTTTTATACCCAACATATGCCAAGTACTGAAAGCGGCGTTTGGTCACATTTGTCCCAAACCTCCCTGCAGTTTTCAAAATATCCCAAACATCCCAATTTCGAGGCCTGAGCCATATTTTGGAGCCAAATTCTGGCTCTCTGCACGTATTCGCAGTTTGAAATTACGACTTTTTATACCCAACATATGCCAAGTACTGAAAGCGGCGTTTGGTCACATTTGTCCCAAACTCCCCTGCAGTTTTCAAAATATCCCAAACATCCCAATTTCGAGGCCTGAGCCATATTTTGGAGCCAAATTCTGGCTCTCTGCACGTATTCGCAGTTTGAAATTACGACTTTTTATACCCAACATATGCCAAGTACTGAAAGCGGCAGTGAGTCACATTTTGCACAAACCCCCCTGCAGTTTTCAAAATATCCCAAACATCCCAATTTCGAGGCCTGAGCCATATTTTGGAGCCAAATTCTGGCTCTCTGCACGTATTCGCAGTTTGAAATTACGACTTTTTATACCCAACATATGCCAAGTACTGAAAGCGGCGTTTGGTCACATTTTCCCAAACCCCCCTGCAGTTTTCAAAATATCCCAAACATCCCAATTTCGAGGCCTGAGCCATATTTTGGAGCCAAATTCTGGCTCTCTGCACGTATTCGCAGTTTGAAATTACGACTTTTTATACCCAACATATGCCAAGTACTGAAAGCGGCGTTTGGTCACATTTGTCCCAAACTCCCCTGCAGTTTTCAAAATATCCCAAACATCCCAATTTCGAGGCCTGAGCCATATTTTGGAGCCAAATTCTGGCTCTCTGCACGTATTCGCAGTTTGAAATTACGACTTTTTATACCCAACATATGCCAAGTACTGAAAGCGGCGTTTGTCACATTTTCCACAAACTCCCCTGCAGTTTTCAAAATATCCCAAACATCCCAATTTCGAGGCCTGAGCCATATTTTGGAGCCAAATTCTGGCTCTCTGCACGTATTCGCAGTTTGAAATTACGACTTTTTATACCCAACATATGCCAAGTACTGAAAGCGGCGTTGGTCACATTTTGTCCCAAACTCCCCTGCAGTTTTCAAAATATCCCAAACATCCCAATTTCGAGGCCTGAGCCATATTTTGGAGCCAAATTCTGGCTCTCTGCACGTATTCGCAGTTTGAAATTACGACTTTTTATACCCAACATATGCCAAGTACTGAAAGCGGCGTTTGGTCACATTTGTCCCAAACCTCCCTGCAGTTTTCAAAATATCCCAAACATCCCAATTTCGAGGCCTGAGCCATATTTTGGAGCCAAATTCTGGCTCTCTGCACGTATTCGCAGTTTGAAATTACGACTTTTTATACCCAACATATGCCAAGTACTGAAAGCGGCAGTGAGTCACATTTTGCACAAACTCCCCTGCAGTTTTCAAAAAATCCCAAACATCCCAATTTCGAGGCCTGAGCCATATTTTGGAGCCAAATTCTGGCTCTCTGCACGTATTCGCAGTTTGAAATTACGACTTTTTATACCCAACATATACCAAGTACTGAAAGCGGCGTTTGGTCACATTTGTCCCAAACCTCCCTGCAGTTTTCAAAATATCCCAAACATCCCAATTTCGAGGCCTGAGCCATATTTTGGAGCCAAATTCTGGCTCTCTGCACGTATTCGCTGTTTGAAATTACGACTTTTTATACCCAACATATGCCAAATACTGAAAGCGGCAGTTAGTCACATTTTGAACAAACTCCCCTGTAGTTTAAAAAATATCCCAAATATCCCAATTTCGAGGCCTGAGCTATATTTTGGAGCCAAATTCTGGCTTTCTGCACGTATTCGCAGTTTGAAATTACGACTTTTTATCCCCAACATATGCCAAGTACTGAAAGCGGCGTTTGGTCACATTTGTCCCAATCTCCCCTGCAGTTTTCAAAATATCCCAAACATCCCAATTTCGAGGCCTGAGCCATATTTTCGAGCCAAATTCTGGCTCTTTGCACGTATTCGTAGTTTGAAAATACGACTTTTTATACCCAACATATGCCAAGTACTGAAAGCGGCAGTGAGTCACATTTTGCACAAAGTCCCCTGCAGTTTTCAAAATATCCCAAATATCCCAATTTCGAGGCCTGAGCCATATTTTGGAGCCAAATTCTGGCTCTCTGCACGTATTCGCAGTTTGAAATTACGACTTTTTTATACCCAACATATGCCAAGTACTGAAAGCGGCAGTGAGTCACATTTTGCACAAAGTCCCCTGCAGTTTTCAAAATATCCCAAACATCCCAATTTCGAGGCCTGAGCCATATTTTGGAGCAAAATTCTGGCTCTCTGCACGTATTCGCAGTTTGAAATTACGACTTTTTATACCCAACATATGCCAAGTACTGAAAGCGGCGTTTGGTCACATTTGTCCCAATCCCCCCTGCAATTTTCAAAATATCCCAAACATCCCAATTTCGAGGCCTGAGCCATATTTTGGAGCCAAATTCTGGCTCTCTGCACGTATTCGCTGTTTGAAATTACGACTTTTTATACCCAACATATGCCAAGTACTGAAAGCGGCAGTGAGTCACATTTTACACAAACTCCCCTGCAGTTTTCAAAATATCCCAAAATCCCAATTTCGAGGCCTGAGCCATATTTTGGAGCCAAATTCTGGCTCTCTGCACGTATTCGCAGTTTGAAATTACGACTTTTTATACCCAACATATGCCAAGTACTGAAAGCGGCGTTTGGTCACATTTGTCCCAAACCCCCCTGCAGTTTTCAAAATATCCCAAACATCCCAATTTCGAGGCCTGAGCCATATTTTGGAGCCAAATTCTGGCTCTCTGCACGTATTCGCAGTTTGAAATTACGACTTTTTATACCCAACATATGCCAAGTACTGAAAGCGGCAGTTTGTCACATTTTGTCCCAAACTCCCCTGCAGTTTTCAAAATATCCCAAACATCCCAATTTCGAGGCCTGAGCCATATTTTGGAGCCAAATTCTGGCTCTCTGCACGTATTCGCAGTTTGAAATTACGACTTTTTATACCCAACATATGCCAAGTACTGAAAGCGGCAGTGAGTCACATTTTCCCAAACCTCCCTGCAGTTTTCAAAATATCCCAAACATCCCAATTTCGAGGCCTGAGCCATATTTTGGAGCCAAATTCTGGCTCTCTGCACGTATTCGCAGTTTGAAATTACGACTTTTTATACCCAACATATGCCAAGTACTGAAAGCGGCGTTTGGTCACATTTGTCCCAAACCTCCCTGCAGTTTTCAAAATATCCCAAACATCCCAATTTCGAGGCCTGAGCCATATTTTGGAGCCAAATTCTGGCTCTCTGCACGTATTCGCAGTTTGAAATTACGACTTTTTATACCCAACATATGCCAAGTACTGAAAGCGGCGTTTGGTCACATTTGTCCCAAACTCCCCTGCAGTTTTCAAAATATCCCAAACATCCCAATTTCGAGGCCTGAGCCATATTTTGGAGCCAAATTCTGGCTCTCTGCACGTATTCGCAGTTTGAAATTACGACTTTTTATACCCAACATATGCCAAGTACTGAAAGCGGCAGTTGGTCACATTTGTCCCAAACCCCCCTGCAGTTTTCAAAATATCCCAAACATCCCAATTTCGAGGCCTGAGCCATATTTTGGAGCCAAATTCTGGCTCTCTGCACGTATTCGCAGTTTGAAATTACGACTTTTTATACCCAACATATGCCAAGTACTGAAAGCGGCGTTTGGTCACATTTTGCCCAAACCCCCCTGCAGTTTTCAAAATATCCCAAACATCCCAATTTCGAGGCCTGAGCCATATTTTGGAGCCAAATTCTGGCTCTCTGCACGTATTCGCAGTTTGAAATTACGACTTTTTATACCCAACATATGCCAAGTACTGAAAGCGGCGTTTGGTCACATTTGTCCCAAACTCCCCTGCAGTTTTCAAAATATCCCAAACATCCCAATTTCGAGGCCTGAGCCATATTTTGGAGCCAAATTCTGGCTCTCTGCACGTATTCGCTGTTTGAAATTACGACTTTTTATACCCAACATATGCCAAGTACTGAAAGCGGCGTTTGGTCACATTTTGCCCAAACTCCCCTGCAGTTTTCAAAATATCCCAAACATCCCAATTTCGAGGCCTGAGCCATATTTTGGAGCCAAATTCTGGCTCTCTGCACGTATTCGCAGTTTGAAATTACGACTTTTTTATACCCAACATATGCCAAGTACTGAAAGCGGCGTTTGGTCACATTTGTCCCAAACCTCCCCTGCAGTTTTCAAAATATCCCAAACATCCCAATTTCGAGGCCTGAGCCATATTTTGGAGCCAAATTCTGGCTCTCTGCACGTATTCGCAGTTTGAAATTACGACTTTTTATACCCAACATATGCCAAGTACTGAAAGCGGCGTTTGGTCACATTTGTCCCAAACCCCCCTGCAGTTTTCAAAATATCCCAAACATCCCAATTTCGAGGCCTGAGCCATATTTTGGAGCCAAATTCTGGCTCTCTGCACGTATTCGCAGTTTGAAATTACGACTTTTTATACCCAACATATGCCAAGTACTGAAAGCGGCAGTGAGTCACATTTTGCACAAACTCCCCTGCAGTTTTCAAAATATCCCAAACATCCCAATTTCGAGGCCTGAGCCATATTTTGGAGCCAAATTCTGGCTCTCTGCACGTATTCGCAGTTTGAAATTACGACTTTTTATACCCAACATATGCCAAGTACTGAAAGCGGCGTTTGGTCACATTTGTCCCAAACCCCCCTGCAGTTTTCAAAATATCCCAAACATCCCAATTTCGAGGCCTGAGCCATATTTTGGAGCCAAATTCTGGCTCTCTGCACGTATTCGCTGTTTGAAATTACGACTTTTTATACCCAACATATGCCAAGTACTGAAAGCGGCAGTGAGTCACATTTTGCACAAACTCCCCTGCAGTTTTCAAAATATCCCAAATATCCCAATTTCGAGGCCTGAGCCATATTTTGGAGCCAAATTCTGGCTCTCTGCACGTATTCGCAGTTTGAAATTACGACTTTTTATACCCAACATATGCCAAGTACTGAAAGCGGCGTTTGGTCACATTTGTCCCAAACTCCCCTGCAGTTTTCAAAATATCCCAAACATCCCAATTTCGAGGCCTGAGCCATATTTTGGAGCCAAATTCTGGCTCTCTGCACGTATTCGCAGTTTGAAATTACGACTTTTTATACCCAACATATGCCAAGTACTGAAAGCGGCAGTTTGTCACATTTTGCCCAAACTCCCCTGCAGTTTTCAAAATATCCCAAATATCCCAATTTCGATGCCTGAGCCATATTTTGGAGCCAAATTCTGGCTCTCTGCACGTATTCGCAGTTTGAAATTACGACTTTTTATACCCAACATATGCCAAGTACTGAAAGCGGCAGTGAGTCACATTTTGCACAAACTCCCCTGCAGTTTTCAAAATATCATAAACATCCCAATTTCGAGGCCTGAGCCATATTTTGGAGCCAAATTCTGGCTCTCTGCACGTATTCGCAGTTTGATATTACGACTTTTTATACCCAACATATGCGAAGTACTGAAAGCGGCGTTTGGTCACATTTGTCTCAATCCCTCCTTACAGTTTTCAAAATGTCCCAAACATCCCAATTTCGAAGCCTGAGCCATATTTTGGAGCCAAATTCTGGCTCTCTGCACGTATTCGCAGTTTGATATTACGACTTTTTATACCCCACATATGCCAAGTACTGAAAGCGGCAGTGAGTCACATTTTACACAAACTTCCTGCGGTTTTCAAAATATCCCAAACATCCCAATTTCGAGGCCTGAGCCCTATTTTGGAGCCAAATTCTGGCTCTCTGCATGTATTCGCAGTTTGAAATTACGACTTTTTATACCCAACATATGCCAAGTACTGAAAGCGGCGTTTGGTCACATTTTTCCCAAACCTCCCTGCAGTTTTCAAAATATCCCCAACATCCCAATTTCGAGGACTGAGCCATATTTTGGAGCCAAATTCTAGCTCTCTGCACGTATTCTCAGTTTGAAATTACGACTTTTTATACCCAACATATGCCAAGTACTGAGAGCGGCGTTTGGTCACATTTGTCCCAAACTCCCCTGCAGTTTTCAAAATATCCCAAACATCCCAATTTCGAGGCCTGAGCCATATTTTGGAGCCAAATTCTGGCTCTCTGCACGTATTCGCAGTTTGAAATTACGACTTTTTATACCCAACATATGCCAAGTACTGAAAGCGGCGTTTGGTCACATTTGTCCCAAACTCCCTGCAGTTTTCAAAATATCCCAAACATCCCAATTTCGAGGCCTGAGCCATATTTTGGAGCCAAATTCTGGCTCTCTGCACGTATTCGCAGTTTGAAATTACGACTTTTTATACCCAACATATGCCAAGTACTGAAAGCGGCGTTTGGTCACATTTTGCACAAACTCCCCTGCAGTTTTCAAAATATCCCAAACATCCCAATTTCGAGGCCTGAGCCATATTTTGGAGCCAAATTCTGGCTCTCTGCACGTATTCGCAGTTTGAAATTACGACTTTTTATACCCAACATATGCCAAGTACTGAAAGCGGCGTTTGGTCACATTTGTCCCAAACTCCCCTGCAGTTTTCAAAATATCCCAAACATCCCAATTTCGAGGCCTGAGCCATATTTTGGAGCCAAATTCTGGCTCTCTGCACGTATTCGCAGTTTGAAATTACGACTTTTTATACCCAACATATGCCAAGTACTGAAAGCGGCGTTTGGTCACATTTGTCCCAAACCCCCCTGCAGTTTTCAAAATATCCCAAACATCCCAATTTCGAGGCCTGAGCCATATTTTGGAGCCAAATTCTGGCTCTCTGCACGTATTCGCAGTTTGAAATTACGACTTTTTATACCCAACATATGCCAAGTACTGAAAGCGGCAGTGAGTCACATTTTGCATAAACTCCCCTGCAGTTTTCAAAATATCCCAAACATCCCAATTTCGAGGCCTGCGCCATATTTTGGAGCCAAATTCTGGCTCTCTGCACGTATTCGCAGTTTGAAATTACGACTTTTTATACCCAACATATGCCAAGTACTGAAAGCGGCGTTTGGTCATATTTGTCCCAATCCCCCCTGCAGTTTTCAAAATATCCCAAACATCCCAATTACGAGGCCTGAGCCATATTTTGGAGCAAAATTCTAGCTCTTTGCACGTATTTGCTGTTTGAAATTACGAATTTTATACCCAACATATGCCAAGCACTGAAACCGGCAGTGAGTCACATTTTGAACAAACTCCCCTGCAGTTTTCAAAATATCCCAAACTTCCGAATTTCGAGGCCTGAGCCGTATTTTGGAGACAAATTCTAGCTCTGCACGTTTTCGCAGTTTGAAATTATGACTTTTTATACCCAACATATGCCAAGTACTGAAAGCGGCGTTTGGTCACATTTGTCCCAAACCTCCCTGCAGTTTTCAAAATATCCCAAACATCCCAATTTCGAGGCCTGAGCCATATTTTGGAGC
Organism: Procambarus clarkii; assembly: GCF_020424385.1. Classification (NCBI taxonomy): domain Eukaryota; kingdom Metazoa; phylum Arthropoda; class Malacostraca; order Decapoda; family Cambaridae; genus Procambarus; species Procambarus clarkii. Next base: position 13,181 of record NW_025571431.1, on the reverse strand, counting down.
CAAATTCTGGCTCTCTGCACGTATTCGCAGTGTGAAATTACGATTTTTATACCCAACATATGCCAAGTACTGAAAGCGGCGTTTGGTCATATTTGTCCCAAACCCCCCTGCAGTTTTCAAAATATCCCAAACATCCCAATTTCGAGGCCTGAGCCATATTTTGGAGCCAAATTCTGGCTCTCTGCACGTATTCGCAGTTTGAAATTACGACTTTTTATACCCAACATATGCCAAGTACTGAAAGCGGCAGTGAGTCACATTTTCACAAACTCCCCTGCAGTTTTCAAAATATCCCAAACATCCCAATTTCGAGGCCTGAGCCATATTTTGGAGCCAAATTCTGGCTCTCTGCACGTATTCGCAGTTTGAAATTACGACTTTTTATACCCAACATATGCCAAGTACTGAAAGCGGCGTTTGGTCACATTTTGCCCAAACCTCCCTGCAGTTTTCAAAATATCCCAAACATCCCAATTTCGAGGCCTGAGCCATATTTTGGAGCCAAATTCTGGCTCTCTGCACGTATTCGCAGTTTGAAATTACGACTTTTTATACCCAACATATGCCAAGTACTGAAAGCGGCGTTTGGTCACATTTGTCCCAAACCTCCCTGCAGTTTTCAAAATATCCCAAACATCCCAATTTCGAGGCCTGAGCCATATTTTGGAGCCAAATTCTGGCTCTCTGCACGTATTCGCAGTTTGAAATTACGACTTTTTATACCCAACATATGCCAAGTACTGAAAGCGGCAGTGAGTCACATTTTGTCCAAACTCCCCTGCAGTTTTCAAAATATCCCAAACATCCCAATTTCGAGGCCTGAGCCATATTTTGGAGCCAAATTCTGGCTCTCTGCACGTATTCGCAGTTTGAAATTACGACTTTTTATACCCAACATATGCCAAGTACTGAAAGCGGCGTTTGGTCACATTTGTCCCAAACCCCCTGCAGTTTTCAAAATATCCCAAACATCCCAATTTCGAGGCCTGAGCCATATTTTGGAGCCAAATTCTGGCTCTCTGCACGTATTCGCAGTTTGAAATTACGACTTTTTATACCCAACATATGCCAAGTACTGAAAGCGGCGTTTGGTCACATTTTGCCCAAACCCCCCTGCAGTTTTCAAAATATCCCAAACATCCCAATTTCGAGGCCTGAGCCATATTTTGGAGCCAAATTCTGGCTCTCTGCACGTATTCGCAGTTTGAAATTACGACTTTTTATACCCAACATATGCCAAGTACTGAAAGCGGCGTTTGGTCACATTTGTCCCAAACCTCCCTGCAGTTTTCAAAATATCCCAAACATCCCAATTTCGAGGCCTGAGCCATATTTTGGAGCCAAATTCTGGCTCTCTGCACGTATTCGCAGTTTGAAATTACGACTTTTTACCCAACATATGCCAAGTACTGAAAGCGGCGTTTGGTCACATTTGTCCCAAACCTCCCCTGCAGTTTTCAAAATATCCCAAACATCCCAATTTCGAGGCCTGAGCCATATTTTGGATCCAAATTCTGGCTCTCTGCACGTATTCGCAGTTTGAAATTACGACTTTTTTATACAGAACATATGCGAAGTACTGAAAGCGGCGTTTCGTCACATTTGTCCCATACCTACCTACAGTTTTCAAAATATCCCAAACATCCTAATTTCGAGGCCTGAGCCATATTTTGGAGCCAAATTCTGGCTCTCTGCACATTTTCGCAGTTTGATATTACGACTTTTTATACCCAACATATGCCAAGTACTGAAAGCGGCAGTGAGTCACATTTTGCACAAACTCCCCTGCAGTTTTCAAAATATCCCAAACATCCCAATTTCGAGGCCTGAGCCATATATTAGAGCCAAATTCTGGCTCTATGCACGTATTCGCAGTTTGAAATTACGACTTTTTATACCCAACATATGCCAAGTCCTGAAAGCGGCGTTTGGTCACATTTGGCCCAATCCCCCCTGCAGTTTTCAAAATATCCCAAACATCCCAATTTAAAGGCCTGAGCCATATTTTGGAGCCAAATTCCGGCTCTCTGCACGTATTCGCGGTTTGAAATTACGACTTTTTATACCCAACATATTCCAAGTACTGAAAGCGGCAGTGAGTCACATTTTCCACAAACTCCCCTGCAGTTTTCAAAATATCCCAAATACCCATATTTCGAGGCCTGAGCCATATTTTGGAGCCAAATTCTGGCTCTCTGCACGCATTCGCAGTTTGATATTATGACTTTTTATACCCAACATATGCCAAGTACTGAAAGCGGCATTTGGTCACATTTGTCCCAAACCCCCCTGCAGTTTTCAAAATATCCCAAACATCCCAATTTCGAGGCCTGAGCCATATTTTGGAGCCAAATTCTGGCCCTCTGAACGTATTCGCAGTTTGAAATTACGACTTTTTTATACCCAACATATGCCAAGTCCTGAAAGCGGCAGTGAGTCACATTTTGCATAAACTCCCCTGCAGTTGTCAAAATATCCCAAACATCCCAATTTCGAGGCCTGAGCCATATTTTGGAGCCAAATTCTGGCTCTCTGCACGTATTCGCAGTTTGAAATTACGATTTTTTATACCCAACATATGCGAAGTACTGAAAGCGGCGTTTGGTCACATTTGTCCCAAACCTCCCTGAAATTATCAAAATATCCCAACCATCTTAGTATCGAGGCCTGAGCCATATTTTGGAGCCAAATTTTGGCTCTCTGCACGTTTTCGCAGTTTAATATTACGACTTTTTATACCCAACATATGCCAAGTACTGAAAGCGGCGTTTGGTCACATTTGTCCCAAACCCCCCTGCAGTTTTCAAAATATCCCAAACATCCCAATTTCGAGGCCTGAGCCATATTTTGGAGCCAAATTCTGGCTCTCTGCACGTATTCGCAGTTTGAAATTACGAGTTTTTATACCCAACATATGCCAAGTACTGAAAGCGGCAGAGAGTCACATTTTGCACAAACTCCCCTGCAGTTTTCAAAATATCCCAAATATCCCAATTTGGAGGCCTGAGCCATATTTTTGAGCCAAATTCTGGCTCTCTGCACGTATTCGCAGTTTGAAATTACGACTTTTTATACCAAACATATGCAACGTACTGAAAGCGGCGTTTGGTCATATTTGTCCCAAACCTCCTTGCAGTTTTCAAAATATCCCAAACATCCCAATTTCGAGGCCTGAGCCATATTTTGGAGCCAAATTCTGGCTCTCTGCACGTATTCGCAGTTTGAAATTACGACTTTTTATACCCAACATATGCCAAGTACTGAAAGCGGCGTTTGGTCACATTTGTCCCAAACTCCCCTGCAGTTTTCAAAATATCCCAAACATCCCAATTTCGAGGCCTGAGCCATATTTTGGAGCCAAATTCTGGCTCTCTGCACGTATTCGCAGTTTGAAATTACGACTTTTTATACCCAACATATGCCAAGTACTGAAAGCGGCGTTTGGTCACATTTGTCCCAAACCCCCCTGCAGTTTTCAAAATATCCCAAACATCCCAATTTCGAGGCCTGAGCCATATTTTGGAGCCAAATTCTGGCTCTCTGCACGTATTCGCAGTTTGAAATTACGACTTTTTATACCCAACATATGCCAAGTACTGAAAGCGGCAGTTGGTCACATTTTCCCAAACCTCCCTGCAGTTTTCAAAATATCCCAAACATCCCAATTTCGAGGCCTGAGCCATATTTTGGAGCCAAATTCTGGCTCTCTGCACGTATTCGCAGTTTGAAATTACGACTTTTTATACCCAACATATGCCAAGTACTGAAAGCGGCGTTTGGTCACATTTTGTCCCAAACCTCCCTGCAGTTTTCAAAATATCCCAAACATCCCAATTTCGAGGCCTGAGCCATATTTTGGAGCCAAATTCTGGCTCTCTGCACGTATTCGCAGTTTGAAATTACGAATTTTTACCCAACATATGCCAAGTACTGAAAGCGGCGTTTGGTCATATTTGTCCCAAACTCCCCTGCAGTTTTCAAAATATCCCAAACATCCCAATTTCGAGGCCTGAGCCATATTTTGATGCCAAATTCTGGCTCTCTGCACGTATTCGCAGTTTGAAATTACGACTTTTTATACCCAACATATGCCAAGTACTAAAAGCTGCGTTTGGTCACATTTGTCCCAATCCCCCTGCAGTTTTCAAAATATCCCAAACATTCCAATTTCGAGGCCTGAGCCATATTTTGGAGCCAAATTCTGGCTCTCTGCACGTTTTCGCAGTTTGAAATTACGACTTTTTTATACCCAACATATGCCAAGTACTGAAAGCGGCAGTGAGTCACATTTTGCACAAAGTCCCCTGCAGTTTTCAAAATATCCCAAATATCCCAATTTCGAGGCCTGAGCCATATTTTGGAGCCAAATTCTGGCTCTCTGCACGTATTCGCTGTTTGAAATTACGACTTTTTATACCCAACATATGCCAAGTACTGAAAGCGGCGTTTGGTCACATTTGCCCAAACCCCCCTGCAGTTTTCAAAATATCCCAAACATCCCAATTTCGAGGCCTGAGCCATATTTTGGAGCCAAATTCTGGCTCTCTGCACGTATTCGCAGTTTGAAATTACGACTTTTTATACCCAACATATGCCAAGTACTGAAAGCGGCAGTGAGTCACATTTTCCCAAACTCCCCTGCAGTTTTCAAAATATCCCAAACATCCCAATTTCGAGGCCTGAGCCATATTTTGGAGCCAAATTCTGGCTCTCTGCACGTATTCGCAGTTTGAAATTACGACTTTTTATACCCAACATATGCCAAGTACTGAAAGCGGCGTTTGGTCACATTTGTCCCAAACCCCCCTGCAGTTTTCAAAATATCCCAAACATCCCAATTTCGAGGCCTGAGCCATATTTTGGAGCCAAATTCTGGCTCTCTGCACGTATTCGCAGTTTGAAATTACGACTTTTTATACCCAACATATGCCAAGTACTGAAAGCGGCGTTTGGTCACATTTGTCCCAAACCCCCCTGCAGTTTTCAAAATATCCCAAACATCCCAATTTCGAGGCCTGAGCCATATTTTGGAGCCAAATTCTGGCTCTCTGCACGTATTCGCAGTTTGAAATTACGACTTTTTATACCCAACATATGCCAAGTACTGAAAGCGGCGTTTGGTCACATTTTCCCAAACCTCCCTGCAGTTTTCAAAATATCCCAAACATCCCAATTTCGAGGCCTGAGCCATATTTTGGAGCCAAATTCTGGCTCTCTGCACGTATTCGCAGTTTGAAATTACGACTTTTTATACCCAACATATGCCAAGTACTGAAAGCGGCGTTTGGTCACATTTGTCCCAAACCCCCCTGCAGTTTTCAAAATATCCCAAACATCCCAATTTCGAGGCCTGAGCCATATTTTGGAGCCAAATTCTGGCTCTCTGCACGTATTCGCTGTTTGAAATTACGACTTTTTATACCCAACATATGCCAAGTACTGAAAGCGGCAGTGAGTCACATTTTGCACAAACTCCCCTGCAGTTTTCAAAATATCCCAAATATCCCAATTTCGAGGCCTGAGCCATATTTTGGAGCCAAATTCTGGCTCTCTGCACGTATTCGCAGTTTGAAATTACGACTTTTTATACCCAACATATGCCAAGTACTGAAAGCGGCGTTTGGTCACATTTGTCCCAAACCTCCCTGCAGTTTTCAAAATATCCCAAACATCCCAATTTCGAGGCCTGAGCCATATTTTGGAGCCAAATTCTGGCTCTCTGCACGTATTCGCAGTTTGAAATTACGACTTTTTTATACCCAACATATGCCAAGTACTGAAAGCGGCGTTTGGTCATATTTGTCCCAAACTCCCCTGCAGTTTTCAAAATATCCCAAACATTCCAATTTCGAGGCCTGAGCCATATTTTGGAGCCAAATTCTGGCTCTCTGCACGTTTTCGCAGTTTGATATTACGACTTTTTATACCCAACATATGCCAAGTACTGAAAGCGGCGTTTGGTCACATTTGTCCCAAACCCCCCTGCAGTTTTCAAAATATCCCAAACATCCCAATTTCGAGGCCTGAGCCATATTTTGGAGCCAAATTCTGGCTCTCTGCACGTATTCGCAGTTTGAAATTACGACTTTTTTATACCCAACATATGCCAAGTACTGAAAGCGGCGTTTGTCACATTTTGCACAAACCCCCCTGCAGTTTTCAAAATATCCCAAACATTCCAATTTCGAGGCCTGAGCCATATTTTGGAGCCAAATTCTGGCTCTCTGCACGTTTTCGCAGTTTGAAATTGCGACTTTTTTATACCCAACATATGCCAAGTACTGACAGCGGCAGTGAGTCACATTTTGCACAAAGTCCCCTGCAGTTTTCAAAATATCCCAAATATCCCAATTTCGAGGCCTGAGCCATATTTTGGAGCCAAATTCTGGCTCTCTGCACGTATTCACAGTTTTAAATTCCAAATTTTTCATACTCAACATATGCCAAGTACTGAAAACGACAGTGAGTCACATTTTGCACAAACTCGTATGCAGTTTTCAAAATAATCCAAACATCCCAATTTCGAGGCCTGAGCCATATTTTGGAGCCAAATTCTGGCTCTCTGCACGTATTCGCAGTTTGAAATTACGACTTTTTATACCCAACATATACCAAGTCCTGAAAGCGGTAGTGAGTCACATTTTGAACAAACTCCCCTGCAGTTTTCAAAATATCCCAAACATCCCAATTTCGAGGCCTGAGCCATATTTTGGAGCCAAATTCTGGCTCTCTGCACGTATTTGCTGTTTGAAATTACGACTTTTTATACCCAACATATGCCAAGTACTGAAAGCGGCGTTTGGTCACATTTGTCCCAAACCTCCATGCAGTTTTCAAAATATCCCAAACATCCCAATTTCGAGGCCAGAGCCATATTTTGGAGCAAAATTCTTGCTCTCTGCACGTATTCGCAGTTTGATATTACGACTTTTTATACCCAACATATGCCAAGTACTGAAAGCGTCAGTGTTTCACATTTTGCACAAACTCCCCTGCAGTTTTCAAAATATCCCAAACATCCCAATTTCGAGGCCTGAGCCATATTTTGGAGCCAAATTTTGGATCTCTGCACGTATTCGCAGTTTGTAATTACAACTTTTTTATACCCAACATATGCCAAGTACTGAAAGCGGCGTTTGGTCACATTTGTCCCAATCCTCCCTGCAGTTTTCAAAATATCCCAAACATCCCAATTTCGAAGCCTGAGCCATATTTTGGAGCCAAATTCTGGCTCTCTGCACGTATTCGCTGTTTGAAATTACGACTTTTTATACCCAACATATGCCAAGTACTGAAAGCGGCAGTGAGTCACATTTTGCACAAACTCCCCTGCAGTTTTCAAAATATCCCAAACATCCCAATTTCGAGGCCTGAGCCATATTTTGGAGCCAAATTCTGGCTCTCTGCACGTATTCGCAGTTTGAAATTACGAATTTTTATACCCAACATATGCCAAGTACTGAAAGCGGCTTTTGGTCACATTTGTCCCAATCTCCCCTGCAGTTTTCAAAATATCCCAAACATCCCAATTTCGAGGCCTGAGCCATATTTTGGAGCCAAATTCTGGCTCTCTGCACGTATTCGCAGTTTGAAATTACGACTTTTTATACCCAACATATGCCAAGTACTGAAAGCAGCAGTGAGTCACATTTTGCACAAACTCCCCTGCAGTTTTCAAAATATCCCAAATATCCCAATTTCGAGGCCTGAGCCATATTTTGGAGACAAATTCTGGCTCTCTGCACGTATTCGCAGTTTGAAATTACGACTTTTTATACCCAACATATGCCAAGTACTGAAAGCGGCAGTGAGTCACATTTTGCACAAACCCCCCTGCAGTTTTCAAAATATCCCAAACATCCCAATTTCGAGGCCTGAGCCATATTTTCCATCGAAATTCTGGCTCTCTGCAGGTATTCGCAGTTTGAAATTACGACTTTTTATACCCAACTTATGCCAAGTACTGAAAGCGGCGTTTGGTCACATTTGTCCCAAACCCCCCTGCAGTTTTCAAAATATCCCAAACATCCCAATTTCGAGGCCTGAGCCATATTTTGGAGCCAAATTCTGGCTCTCTGCACGTATTCGCAGTTTGAAATTACGATTTTTCATACTCAACATATGCCAAGTACTGAAAGCGGCGTTTGGTCACATTTGTCCCAAACCCCCCTGCAACTTTCAAAATATTCCAAACATACCAATTTCGAGGCCTGAGCCATATTTTGGAGCCAAATTCTGGCTCTCTGCACGTATTCGCAGTTTGAAATTACGACTTTTTATACCCAACATATGCCAAGTACTGAAAGCGGCGTTTGGTCACATATTTCCCAAACCTCCCTGCAGTTTTCAAAATATCCCAAACATCCAAATTTCGAGGCCTGATCCATATTTTGGAGCCAAATTCTGGCTCTCTGCACGTATTTGCAGTTTGAAATTACGATTTTTATACCCAACATATGCCAAGTACTGAAAGCGGCGTTTGGTCATATTTGTCCCAAACCTCCCTGCAGTTTTCAAAATATCCCAAACATCCCAATTTCGAGGCCTGAGCCATATTTTGGAGCCAAATTCAGGCTCTCTGCACGTATTCGCTGTTTGAAATTACGAATTTTTACCCAACATATGCCAAGTACTGAAAGCGGCGTTTGGTCATATTTGTCCCAAACTCCCCTGCAGTTTTCAAAATATCCCAAACATTCCAATTTCGTGGCCTGAGCCATATTTTGAAGCCAAATTCTGGCTCTCTGCACGTATTCGCAGTTTGAAATTGTGACTTTTTTATACCCAACATATGCCAAGTACTGAAAGCGGCGTTCGGTCACATTTGTCCCAATCCCCCCTGCAATTTTCAAAATATCCCAAACATCCCAATTTCGAGACCTAAGCCATATTTTGGAGCCAAATTCTGGCTCTCTGCACGTATTCGCAGTTTTAAATTCCGAATTTTTTATACCCAACATATGCCAAGTACTGACAGCGGCAGTGAGTCACATTTTGCACAAAGTCGCCTGCAGTTTTCAAAATATCCTAAATATCCCAATTTTGAGGCCTGAGCCATATTTTGGAGCCAAATTCTGGCTCTCTGCACGTATTTGCTGTTTGAAATTACGACTTTTTATACCCAACATATGCCAAGTACTGAAAGCGGCAGTGAGTCACATTTTGCACAAACTCCAATGCAGTTTTCAAAATAATCCAAACATCCCAATTTCGAGGCCTGAGCCATATTTTGGAGCCAAATTCTGGCTCTCTGCACGTATTCGCAGTTTGAAATTACGACTTTTTTATACCCAACATATGAGAAGTACTGAAAGCAGGGTTTGGTCTCATTTGTCCCAAACCTCCTGCAGTTTTCAAAATATTCCAAACATCCCAATTTCGAGGCCTGAGCCATATTTTGGAGCCAAATTCAGGTTCGCTGCACATATTCGCAGTTTGAAAATACGACTTTTCATACCCAACATATACCAAGTACTGAAAGCGGCATTTGGTCACATTTGTCCCAAACCCCCCTGCAGTTTTCAAAATATCCCAAACATCTAAATTTCGAGGCCTGAGCCATATTTTGGAGGCAAATTCTGGCTCTATGCAAGTATTCGCAGTTTGAAATTACGACTTTTTATACCCAACATATACCAAGTACTGAAAGCGGCGTTTGGTCAAATATTTCCCAAACCTCCCTGCAGTTTTCAAAATATCCCAAACATCCCAATTTCGAGGCCTGAGCCAATATTTTGGAGCCAAATTCAGGCTCTCTGCACGTATTCGCAGTTTGAAATTACGATTTTTCATACTCAACATATGCCAAGTACTGAAAGCGGCGTTTGGTCACATTTGTCCCAAACCCCCCTGCAGTTTTCAAAATATTCCAAACATACCAATTTCGAGGCCTGAGCCATATTTTGGAGCCAAATTCTGGCTCTCTGCACGTATTCGCAGTTTGAAATTACGACTTTTTATACCCAACACATGCCAAGTACTGAAAGCGGCAGTGAGTCACATTTTGCACAAACTTCCCTGCAGTTTTCGAAATATCCCAAATATCCCAATTTCGAGGCCTGAGCCATATTTTGGAGCCAAATTCTGGCTCTCTGCACGTATTCGCTGTTTGAAATTACGACTTTTTATACCCAACATATGCCAAGTACTGAAAGCGGCAGTGAGTCACATTTTGCACAAACTCCCCTGCAGTTTTCAAAATATCCCAAATATCCCAATTTCGAGGCCTGAGCCATATTTTGGAGCCAAATTCTGGCTCTCTGCACGTATTCGCAGTTTGAAATTACGAATTTTTATACCCAACATATGCCAAGTACTGAAAGCGGCGTTTGGTCACATTTGTCCCAAACCTCCCTGCAGTTTTCAAAATATCCCAAACATCCCAATTTCGAGGCCTGAGCCATATTTTCGAGCCAAATTCTGGCTCTTTGCACGTATTCGTAGTTTGAAAATATGACTTTTTATACCCAACATATGCCAAGTACTGAAAGCGGCAGTGAGTCACATTTTGCACAAAGTCCCCTGCAGTTTTCAAAATATCCCAAACATCCCAATTTCGAGGCCTGAGCCATATTTTCCAGCCAAATTCTGGCTCTCTGCACGTATTCGCAGTTTGAAATTACGACTTTTTATACCCAACATATGCCAAGTACTGAAAGCAGCATTTGGTCACATTTGTCCCAATCCCCCCTGCAATTTTCAAAATATCCTAAACATCCCAATTTCGAGGCCTGAGCCATATTTTGGAGCCAAATTCTGGCTCTCTGCACGTATTTGCTGTTTGAAATTACGACTTTTTATACCCAACATATGCCAAGTACTGAAAGCGGCATTGAGTCACATTTTGCACAAACTCCCCTGCCATTTTCAAAATATCCTAAATATCCCAATTTTGAGGCCTGAGCCATATTTTGGAGCCAAGTTCTGGCTCTCTGCATGTATTTGCTGTTTGAAATTACAACTTTTTATACCCAACATATGCCAAGTACTGAAAGCGGCAGTGAGTCACATTTTGCACAAACTCCAATGCAGTTTTCAAAATAATCCAACCATCCCAATTTTGAGACCTGAGCCATATTTTCGCAACCTGTCCTCTTAAAAAGAACGTCGCTTTTGGCCGTTTGCCCGTATGGCCGAATTTGGACGTAATTTGAAAATGAAAAAAAAATTAAAATAAATTTGGGATTTCTTTTTTCAACACCAGTAAGTAAAGGGTCCTCTGATAGGTTAGGTGGGCAGGAAATTCTCATAAAGTTTCAAAACGTTATGAAAAACGTGAATTTAAAGTGTCCTCTTATAACCTCTGCGCGTAAGGCGGACGACTCAAATAGAAAACGGAACACAACGTCACTTTTGTGAGTCGATTTCATTTCAAATTACGTCCAAATTTAGCCATATCGCGCATACCAGCCAAAAGTGACGTTCTTTTTAAGAGGACGGGTTGATTTTCGAGCCAAATTCTGGCTCTCTGCACGTATTCGCAGTTTGAAATTACCACTTTTTTATACCCAACATATGCGAAGTACTGAAAGCGGCGTTTGGTCACATTTGTCCCAAACCTCCCTGCAGTTTTCAAAATATTCCAAACATCCCAATTTCGAGGCCTGAGCCATATTTTGGAGCCAAATTCAGGCTCGCTGCACGTATTCGCAGTTTGAAATTACGACTTTTCATACCCAACATATGCCAAGTACTGAAAGCGGCGTTTGGTCACATTTGTCCCAAACCCCCCTGCAGTTTTCAAAATATCCCAAACATCCCAATTTCGAGGCCTGAGCCATATTTTGGAGGCAAATTCTGGCTCTCTGCACGTATTCGCAGTTTGAAATTACGACTTTTTATACCCAACATATGCCATGTCCTGAAAGCGGCAGTGAGTCACATTTTGCACAAACTCCCCTGCAGTTTTCAAAATATCCCAAATATCCCAATTTCGAGGCCTGAGCCATATTTTGGAGCCAAATTCTGGCTCTCTGCACGTATTCGCAGTTTGAAATTACGACTTTTTATACCCAACATATGCCAAGTACTGAAAGCGGCGTTTGGTCACATTTGTCCCAAACCCCCCTGCAGTTTTCAAAATATCCTAAACGTCCCAATTTCGAGGCCTGAGCCATATTTTGGAGCCAAATTCTGGCTCTCTGCACGTATTCGCAGTTTGAAATTACGACTTTTTATACCCAACATATGCCAAGTACTGAAAGCGGCGTTTGGTCACATTTGTCCCAAACTCCCCTGCAGTTTTCAAAATATCCCAAATATCCCAATTTCGAGGCCTGAGCCATATTTTGGAGCCAAATTCTGGCTCTCTGCACGTATTCGCAGTTTGAAATTACGACTTTTTTATACCCAACATATGCCAAGTACTGAAAGCGGCAGTGAGTCACATTTTGCACAAACTCCCCTGCAGTTTTCAAAATATCCCAAACATCCCAATTTCGAGGCCTGAGCCATATTTTGGAGCCAAATTCTGGCTCTCTGCACGTATTCGCAGTTTGAAATTACGACTTTTTTATACCCAACATATGCCAAGTACTGAAAGCGGCGTTTGGTCACATTTGTCCCAAACCCCCCTGCAGTTTTCAAAATATCCCAAACATCCCAATTTCGAGGCCTGAGCCATATTTTGGAGCCAAATTCTGGCTCTCTGCACGTATTCGCAGTTTGAAATTCCGACTTTTTATACCCAACATATGCCAAGTACTGAAAGCCGCAGTGAGTCACATTTTTCACAAACTCCCCTGCAGTTTTCAAAATATCCCAAACATCCCAATTTCTAGGCCTGAGCCCTATTTTGGAGCCAAATTCTGGCTCTCTGCACGTATTCGCTGTTTGAAATTACGACTTTTTATACCCAACATATGCCAAGTACTGAAAGCGGCAGTGAGTCACATTTTGCACAAACTCCCCTGCAGTTTTCAAAATATCCCAAATATCCCAATTTCGAGGCCTGAGCCATATTTTGGAGCCAAATTCTGGCTCTCTGCACGTATTCGCAGTTTGAAATTACGACTTTTTTATACCCAACATATGCCAAGTACTGAAAGCGGCGTTTGGTCACATTTGTCCCAAACCTCCCTGCAGTTTTCAAAATATCCCAAACATCCCAATTTCGAGGCCTGAGCCATATTTTGGAGCCAAATTCTGGCTCTCTGCACGTATTCGCAGTTTGAAATTACGAC
>NW_025571429.1:0-27104 GCF_020424385.1 Procambarus clarkii | reverse complement strand
GGGTGACCCCAGGACGCTGCTGGTTCGATGCCCGTCCCGCTACGAAGATGAATTATTTCGTCTTTAGACGTAGAGTAGATTGGTGTGTGGGTCTGGCTGGTAGATTGGTGTAAGGATCTGGTAGATTGGGGCCTGGTAGGACGCTTACCGGAAATAGGACTCTCGAAACATTCCACAGGTAAAGCTTCAACTTTAACAAATGGTCCCTTAATATTTCCATCTACAATTTCACTTCTTTTCCCAACTCCAGTGACCACGAAATAGATGTAATTACACCATAAAAGTCCAGAGTAAAGAAACATATTTCAACACGACAAAAACGAATTGTTAAACGCTCCTTTTAAAGTATCCTTTTTTTATATATAATTTGCGTGTATTTTATCCTCATAAAACCTTAATTATTTGTAATATTGATATCAAAATAAATGATGAGTATTTTGCTTCATCTTTTTTGTTTGTTTTGTTTTAAGATTGCGTCGGGAAAGTTGTCCTGAACGTGGCCATTTTCCGACACGTGTGAAGTTCTAAAATTATCAAGAGAAACATGAGACGGCTTCAAAGCTTCCATTCTACGGGTAATTGTCTGAAGGAATTTGGTTATTTCCGCGGAGGAAGCGAGGTAAAATGTCGATCTCAGACGGGAAGTGTTTCGTTGTTGGCGACGACCTCGTCTTCGTCGCCAGGGGCACTGACGAGGCTTGAATGATGGCCCTTAGGGCTGTAGATTATTGCCCCTTGGGGGCTGTAGATTATTGCCCCTTGGGGGCTGTAGATTATTGCCCCTTGGGGGCTGTAGATTCTTGCCCCTTGGGGGCTGTAGATTCTTGCCCCTTGGGGGCTGTAGATTCTTGCCCCTTGGGGGCTGTAGATTCTTGCCCCTTGGGGGCTGTAGATTATTGCCCCTTGGGGGCTGTAGATTATTGCCCCTTGGGGGCTGTAGATTCTTGCCCCTTGAGGGCTGTAGATTATTGCCCCTTGGGGGCTGTAGATTCTTGCCCCTTGGGGGGTGTAGATTCTTGCCCCTTGGGGGGTGTAGATTCTTGCCCCTTGGGGGCTGTAGATTATTGCCCCTTGGGGGGTGTAGATTCTTGCCCCTTGGGGCTGTGGTCCCTGGGCCCTGGGCCCCGGGCCATCACCTGGCGAAGTGGAAGCTGAACTCTGAGCTACAGAAGCTAGCAATATTGGCCGTTCACTCTGACTTCGAGACTTGTGGAGCTGACCCGGGACAACAGGAGACGTGTTCAAGACACAATTAAAACAGGTTCCTGCGAGAAATGCCAGACTCACCGTCGGGTTGAATGGCTTTGTTGTGGGGCTTTGGCACCAAGTTACCTCAAGTCTAGCCAGGGGCTCATGACGGACTTGAGAAGCACAGTACTTCACAGTACTCACTCCTGGTCTAACGTGGAAATTGCCACCAAAGGTAGTGAACAGCAGTCTCGTGGTTCTAGTGGTCGAGTCAATCTTGTTGGGCTACAGAGCACAGTCTCCTCCGGTTTGACTCTCCTGTTGATGAGTCGAGCCGAGATTGTAAGCTATAAACACAAACGTTAGATAAATAATGGGTTTATGCGGTGCCATGATCGAGGAAAGATGTACAGGTTTCGTTAAGTGGATACATAACTGCTTGATGAATCCTGGCTCAGAGCTATGCATACTTTTGATGATATGCATATTTTTCAGTCCTCGTAATTATCCTCTACAATTTATTTTAGCTGAAGTCTGTAAATTCCTTTTTAATTTTAGTTCTTGAAATGGTCGGGAGCCGGTCGGCCGAGCGGACAGCACACTGGACTTGTTATCCGGTGGTCCCGGGTTCGATCCCGGGCGCCGGCGAGAAGCAATGGGGCAGAGTTTCTTTCACCGTATACCCCTGTTACCTAGCAGTAAAATAGGTACCTGGGTGTTAGCTGTCACGGGCTGCTTTCTGGGGGTGGAGGCCTGGTCGAGGACCGGGCCGCGGGGACATTAAAGCCCCGAAATCATCTCAAGATGGTAAATTTTCCTGCTTAGTTATCTTGGATTTTTATTGGATTTGATTGTAATGTTGTTCGTCAGGTAAAGATTTTATTGAATTTGTTGTGTATATTGTTCATATTCAATTTACTGATCAAAGGATACCTGATCAACCAGGCTGTGACTCATACGTCAGGCTGCGAGCAGCCGCGTCCAACAGCCTGGTTGATCAGTCCAGCAACCAGGAGGCCTGGTCGCCAACCGGGCCGCGGGGACGCTAAGCCCCGGAAGCACCTCAAGGTAACCTCAAGGTAAGGTACCGAAGTAAAGAGAAAGAGTTGAATAAATCAAGAGGAAACGAAGCAGATGGAGGACAAGGACGAAGCAAGAGAATGAGAAGAGGGAGAGAATGATGGAGAAGAAGGGCAAGGTTCGAGAGAAAGAGGAAGAAGAGGGAGCAAGAAGCAAGAACAAGAGCGCCAATCCTCTCCCATCTCCACCCCTCACGTCATCACTGACAAGTTGACATATAATTACCTGATTAGCATAAATAGATAAGGCAAGATGAGAGTCATTAGTGAGAATCTGATGAGTCTTCCTCCGTCCTGCATATCACTGCTTGATCGCCTCGCGGGCCATATCTCCTTGCCTCCATTCCTGCTACACCCTATTACGACGGGGTGCTGCAGCCCAGGAGAGGGAGTCTTGCTTGAGCCTTGCTTGAGCCTTGCTTGAGCCTTGCTTGGGCCTTGCTTGGGCCTTGCTTGAGCCTTGCTTAAGCCTTGCTTGGGCCTTGCTTAAGCCTTGCTTGGGCCTTGAGTCTTGCTTGGGCCTTGCTTGACCTTGTTTGAGCCTTGCTTGAGCTGGTCTTCATGATGATAAGGCCAATAGTCTTTGCTAGTTCCGTGATCAGCAGAAGAGGCATTATCGTAGCGACAGCAACAGCGCTAACTTAAGCAGCAACAGCGCTAACTTAAGCAGGAACAGCGCTAACTAAAGCAGCAACAGCGCTAACTTAAGCAGCAACAGCGCTAACTTAAGCAGCAACAGCGCTAACTTAAGCAGCAACAGCACTAACAAAAGCAGCAACAGCGCTAACTTAAGCAGCAACGGCGTTAACTTAAGCAGCAACAGTGCTATCTTAAGCAGCAACAGTGCTAACTTAAGCAGCAACAGCGCTAACTTAAGCAGCAACAGCACTAACAAAAGCAGCAACAGCGCTAACTTAAGCAGCAACAGCGTTAACTTAAGCAACAACAGTGCTATCTTAAGCAGCAACAGTGCTAACTTAAGCAGCAACAGCGCTAACTTAAGCAGCAACAGCGCTAACTTAAGCAGCAACAGCACTAACAAAAGCAGCAACAGCGCTAACTTAAGCAGCAACAGCGTTAACTTAAGCAGCAACAGTGCTATCTTAAGCAGCAACAGTGCTAACTTAAGCAGCAACAGCGCTAACTTAAGCAGCAACAGCACTAACTTAAGCAGCAACAGTCCTAACTAAAACAGCAGCAGCCACAGCACCAAAAACAGTATCAACAGCACAACAGCAACAGCAGCACCACCACACACCTGGAGCAGTACGAGCACATTCGACTTAACATTGCCCCTAACCCAGCCCGTCCTCATCAACAAAGGTCAAATGCTCGTTAACCCAGCCTCCAATCATCCTGTTTAGGATTGAAGACGATTTGCTTGACTCACAATTAATGACGTTCGACCAGTTCTCGAACGGTGCTTCGCTAACAACCTTTGTTCGACTCGCTTCTCTTAAAATGCTTCACCTAAGTAATTTAAACGCAATTAAACGCCAACAGAACCTAAACACTGACCCTAATTTTACTATGCATAAAATTTTTAATATATAATAATTTTAATGCATAAATGAGAACAAACCTATTTTTAATGCACATTGTTAAAACTGACGAATGAGTATTTGTGGGGACGGCCGCGGCTTTAACGAGCCTGGCCTGAAGACGGGTTTCTTAACCGAACAACCAGTACCAAAGCTGTTTGGGCAAACCCGGAAGTCTATTTATTATCAGAAAACAAAAACGCAGCTTATGGATTTCGAGACAATGTCAAAACATCGGTTCATAAACAGCGAATTACTAATAAAACAACCGAATTAGCTCAGCACTCAAGATGTATATAATAAATTCACGAGTGTGTTTGCTGATTCCTATTGTATCTATGTAACTTTCCAGAATTTAATTCTCATCTTTCTACACACACACACAAATGGAATGCATTAGGCAGTGATGTGGTGGAGCAACCCGTTCTCGCACTTTCGTATAGTCAATATTGAGTTATTAAATACGTGCATATGTGACATACTAAACATACTAGTTTACCTTGTAAAGCTTCATAGAAAACACCGACCTTACCTAACCTTCTTAGTATGTTAAGATTAGCATCTTATTGCTTCGTAATTACAATTATTACTAAACCTATTATAGGTATAGGTTAAGTAATAATTGTAATGACTTTTCAAGGTAAACTAGTATGTTTAGTATGTCACATATGCACGTATTTAATAAGTCGATGTTGGCTGTAAGAAAGTGCGAGAACGGGTTGGGTGAAGGCTGACTCCATACACAGTTTCAAATGTAGATATGATAGAGCCCAGTAAACTCAGGAACCTGTACACCTGTTGATTGACAGTTGAGAGGCGGGACCAAAGAGCCAGAGCTCAACCCCCGCAAACACAACTAGGGGAGTACATATGGCGTGTCGCCACAGGTAACTGTTTGCGTGCAAATAGTTCATCATCTTCGGTATTAATGTTTCTCTCTCGGCCCCAGGTCCGGTTAATGACTCATGACTCGTTACCAACGAGTCATTAACGCTTTTTAATTGGATTGTCGGCTGGCCACGCTCTGGTAATCAGCTTAGTCGTCCCTTCAACTACGAATGGTGGTCGCTTGGACCCTATTTCCACCATAGTTTTGTAGCATTTTCTGATACATTTTTCAATATATTTATCTTACGATATATTTTTACGATATTTTCTGATATATTTTTCTGATATATTTATCTTACGATATATATTTACAATATTTTCTGATATATTTATTTTTCAATATGTCGACAGTTTAACACTATTTTTGGTAGTTTTATATATAAAAACAAATTAATTATGTGTTTCTTTATTAGTTTTTACTTTATTTTTAATATTTTTTTACTGTTTTTCTTCAACTTTTTACACCCCTATTTATACAACAGTTTGGTTTTTTGTTCATGTTTTGTACTTATTCTTCTGATGGTTAAAATTCTCTTTAAAGTTGGTTTGGAACGAAGTTTTCAAGCTTCCAACTTGAGCCTGCCTCAAGCAGCCTATGTCCGTCCCATACCCGAGATCAGTTACCCTGCAAATTTGGGTAAGACTGTTCCCATGCGTGTGGTCTCCAGCTTTGAACAGACACCCAATCAAGCAGACAGACAGAGATACAAGCAGACAGACAGAGAAACAAACAGACAATCAAGCAGGCAGACAGAGAAACAAGCAGACAGACAGAGAAACAAGCAGACAATCAAGCAGGCAGACAGATACTCAGACAATCAAGCAGGCAGACAGAGATACTCAGACAATCAAGCAGGCAGACAGAGACACTCAGACAATCAAGCAGGCAGACAGAGACACTCAGACAATCAAGCAGGCAGACAGAGACACAAGCAGACAATCAAGCAGACAGACAGAGAAACAAGCAGACAGACAGAGATACAAGCAGACAATCAAGCAGGCAGACAGAGATACAAGCAGACAATCAAGCAGGCAGACAGAGAAACAAGCAGACAGACAGAGATACAAGCAGACAATCAAGCAGGCAGACAGAGAAACAAGCAGACAGACAGAGATACAAGCAGACAATCAAGCAGGCAGACAGAGATACAAGCAGACAATCAAGCAGGCAGACAGAGAAAAAAGCAGACAGACAGAAAAATAAGCTGACAAACAAGCAGGCAGACAGTCAAACAAGCAGACAGAGACACAAGCAGACAATCAAGCAGGCAGACAGAGAAAAAAGCAGACAGACAGAAAAATAAGCTGACAAACAAGAAGGCAGACAGTCAAACAAGCAGACAGAGACACAAGCAGACAATCAAGCAGGCAGACAGACAGACAAAAACCCTCTCTCGAAGTATAAATATATTCACGTTGATATTTAAGCAGAAACTAACAAAAACTGTAAATATAATTATTTCCATTACTATAAAAAAAGATTAACAGAAGCTGCTTAATTTTATGATTAATAACCTCATAATACAATAGAAATGTATCTCAGTGAGTATCGCTGCAGCACACAGATAGTGTTGGGTGATCCACCAGACTGTGTCTACTGGCGGGCTGCTCTGGCCGCAGGTGGCTCAGCTGACCTAGTCAGCTCACTCTTCAATACGGATCAAGAGATTTCGTCTCCATTTTCTCCTCAAGCCGACGCGACAGTCTATTTAACTGGTGATACATGGTATGTCCTAAGGCTGACTTCCCTCTGACGGGGTCGTCTGACTGCTGATTCTCACAGCTGACGTTCTCTCTCTCTTTCTCTCTGGTGGGTGATGTCTCTCTCTCTCTCTAGTGGGTGACGTCTCTTTCTAGTGGGTGACGTCTCTTTCTAGTGGGTGACGTCTCTTTCTAGTGGGTGACGTCTCTTTCTAGTGGGTGACGTCTCTCTCTAGTGGGTGACGTCTCTTTCTAGTGGGTGACGTCTCTTTCTAGTGGGTGACGTCTCTTTCTAGTGGGTGACGTCTCTTTCTAGTGGGTGACGTCTCTTTCTAGTGTGTGACGTCTCTTTCTAGTGTGTGACGTCTCTTTCTAGTGGGTGACGTCTCTTTCTAGTGGGTGACGTCTCTTTCTAGTGGGTGACGTCTCTTTCTAGTGGGTGACGTCTCTTTCTAGTGGGTGACGTCTCTCTCTCTCTCTAGTGGGTGACGTCTCTTTCTAGTACGTGGCGTCTCGACGTCTCGGATATTATAAAGTCTTTGGTTATGAGCTGGTTCAGGGGTTGAACAATAGCTCCCGGCCCTCGTATATGTGGCTCACGTCTGAGGTAGCGACACTCGATCCTCTTGTGTTTCATCAGCTGTTGAGCCTTTGTATAGCCTTAGAGTCTATCATACATCCTCCCTGATGAACACTGAATGAGCCGGTCGGCCGAGCGGACAGCACGCGGGACTTGTGATCCTGTGGTCCTGGGTTCGATCCCAGGCGCCGGCGAGAAACAATGGGCAGAGTTTCTTTCACCCTATGCCCCTGTTACCTAGCAGTAAAATAGGTACCTGGGTGTTAGTCAGCTGTCACGGGCTGCTTCCTGGGGGTGGAGGCCTGGTCGAGGACCGGGCCGCGGGGACACTAAAAAGCCCCGAAATCATCTCAAGATAACCTCAAGAATGTCTATCATACATCCTCCCTGATGAACACTGAATGTCTATCATACATTCTTTAACCTGATATACGCTGAACAACTCTCGCTTTCTTGCTTTATATGTGGTAAATGTTTGTGTGTGTGTATGTACTCACCTAGATGTGATGGCGGGGGGGGGGTTGAGCTCTGGCTCTTTGGTCCCGCCTCTCAACTGTCAGTCAACTTGCGCCACATACTTAAGAATGATTTAAACAGGTACAGCAGTGACTCGTAAATCGTCCAGGCCGAGCCTGGACGATTGGCGCCGAAAGGGACGGAAAGATGTAAAGAAAGGGGAGGGACGGGGTGGAAAAGGAAGAATTAAGGAAAGGTGCGAGAGAAAGAAAGGTGAAAAGATCTTGGGATGAGTGAGAGTTTGATGACTTGGGAGGAATAAGAGAGAGGGAAGAAACTAGGGCAGAAAAGGGCGAGTTTTATGGGTGTGCCGGTAGTTTATGGGTCGGTGGTTGGTGTGTGAAATTGGCCTGGGTGTTGATGGTTGGGTTATGATGGTACTATAGTGATGGGGGGGGGGGTGTAGCCCGGAGGAGGAGGAGGACCCCCTCTTCTTTCTGTGGTGGGTGTACCGTTGTGTGGTAGTCTGTGGTGGGTGTACCCATGTCTGGTAGTCTGTGCTCGTGTACCGTTGTGTGGTAGTCTGTGGTGGGTGTACCGTTGTCTGGTAGTCTGTGGTGGGTGTACCGTTGTCTGGTAGTCTGTGGTGTGTGTACCGTTGTGTGGTAGTCTGTGGTGGGTGTACCGTTGTGTGGTAGTCTGTGGTGGGTGTACCGTTGTCTGGTAGTCTGTGGTGGGTGTACGGTTGTCTGGTAGTCTGTGCTCGTGTACCGTCCTATAGTGGCACCTCGAAGGTGTAAACTTTCGTGGGTGTACCGTGTCGTGGGTGTAGACTATCGTGGGTGTACCGTGTCGTGGGTGTACCGTGTCGTGGGTGTAGACTGTCGTGGGTGTACCGTGTCGTGGGTGTACCGTGTCGTGGGTGTACCGTGTCGTGGGTGTACCGTGTCGTGGGTGTACCGTGACGTGGGTGTACCGTGTCGTGGGTGTACCGTGTCGTGGGTGTACCGTGTCGTGGGTGTAGACTGTCGTGGGTGTACCGTGTCGTGGGTGTAGACTGTCGTGGGTGTACCGTGTCGTGGGTGTACCGTGTCGTGGGTGTAGACTGTCGTGGGTGTACCGTGTCGTGGGTGTACCGTGTCGTGGGTGTAGACTGTCGTGGGTGTACCGTGTCGTGGGTGTGACGGGCCCAACGAGGTGTGATGAGCGGGCGCTGATAAGCACCTTCCTAATTGCCTATTACAAATTAGAGTGATTGAAGTCAGTCAGCAATTAAGCTCGTAATTAAGATACTCGCTGGCTGATAAGCCAGTCATTAGACGAGCCACTAATTGGTCGAATCTGTTGTCACATGGACCTGTAAGTGTGGCGAATCAGTCAGGCTGAGTATTGACTGATTGAACCAGTTCTCGCCCTTCCCTTAGCATTCTTCGAAGCAGTTGTTAACTGAAGCAGTCGGTAGTGTAACTGTGGGAGGATTAGTCCACTCGGTCTTATACATAGCCACGTTCATGAGGTGTCATTTGTCTGTGGTCGTAAGTGGTCAGGTCGCTCTGTCTGGTGACTGCAACATAATGCAATCTGGTGTTGATGTCACTGTTCTACAGTGTGGGCATATTTCATGGTCTGGGGGACAATCAGAGTGGACATTATTGTTTACATAAATTCTTTTGCAGATGAGAAGTCCCAATAACGTGGCTGAAAAATGTTGACCAGACCACACACTACAAATTGAAGAGACGACGATGTTTCGGTCCGTCCTGGACCAATATCAAGTCGATTGTGGTCCGGTTTTTCCTTTTCACAGTCGACTTGATAATGGTCCATTGTCACCGCCCGGCGGAAAAGTGTGGTCAACAGCAGTGAATCACTGCATCTCGCGAAACTTCGTCAGGACTTCGTTGAACATCGGTACGTCTGCACAAGAACGAATCCGACGTCTCTCAAGACTTCGTCAGGACTTCGACGAACATCGGTACGTCTGCACAAGAACGAATCCGACGTCTCTCAAGACTTCGTCAGGACTTCGACGAACATCGGTACGTCTGCACAAGAACGAATCCGACGTCTCTCAAGACTTCGTCAGGACTTCGACGAACATCGGTACGTCTGCACAAGAACGAATCCGACGTCTCTCAAGACTTCGTCAGGACTTCGACGAACATCGGTACGTCTGCACAAGAACGAATCCGACGTCTCTCAAGACTTCGTCAGGACTTCGACGAACATCGGTACGTCTGCACAAGAACGAATCCGACGTCTCTCAAGACTTCGTCAGGACTTCGACGAACATCGGTACGTCTGCACAAGAACGAATCCAACGAATAGTCAATGTTGAACGACGAACTGAGCTCTGGTACGATCTGGCACGAACACAAGATATTTCACAGGCACCCCCCTAACACAGAGAGACACAGCATAGGTCTTGAGATATCGGTGGGAACCCGCACCAATAACACGATATCTGGACGACCCCCGCACTATTAACCCACGATAGGGACGGGCCTACGTTAGGAAGCCGACCTAAAAATTACCCCATTTGAGTAATCCAACTTCCGAACGATTCTTCAGGGAAAAGACCGCCTTTGGCCCGATCTCCTCACACCGAACTCTTTCTTGGATGACCCGTGACTATTGGAAATTTCCCACTTGGGCGGTGATGGGGGGTTCATGCAGGGTTTGTTGGCCCCGGGGGAGGATAGGCAGCATCCACGTTGGTCCCGGGGGAAGGATAGGCAGCATCCACGTTGGCCCCGGGGGAAGGATAGGCAGCATCCACGTTGGTCCCGGGGGAAGGATAGGCAGCATCCACGTTGGCCCTGGGGGAGGATAGGCAGCATCCACGTTGGCCCAGGGAGGAGGATAGGCAGCATCCACGTTGGTCCCGGGGGAAGGATAGGCAGCATCCACGTTGGTCCCGGGGGAAGGATAGGCAGCATCCACGTTGGCCCAGGGAGGAGGATAGGCAGCATCCATGTTGGCCCCGAGAGGAGGATAGGCAGCATCCACGTTGGTCCCGGGGGGCGGGGAGGATAGGCAGCATCCACGTTGGCCCAGGGAAGGATAGGCAGCATCCACGTTGGCCCAGGGAGGAGGATAGGCAGCATCCACGTTGGCCCCGAGAGGAGGATAGGCAGCATCCACGTTGGTCCTTTTCAGTGTGTGTGGCATTTCAGGTCGGAGGATAACAGATAGACTAAGTGCTCCATCCTGTACGGATAAGCGGGATAGCAACGCAATACAAGGATTAAGGAGATTTATGAAACATACGGTTCTAATGAAGGGGTTAGTTCAGCGTCTTGGGCGTCTTTTTGGCCTGTTTCTCCTTACCCTTCTTCGGGTTTTTATTTGCCTTCCATTTCCTTCCTTCCTGCTACAAAATATTGTTTCCACCTCGGGACACTATTCTCACCTCGGAACACTATTCTCACCTCAGGACACTATTCTTACCTCGGGACACTATTCCCACCTCGGGACACTATTCTTACCTCGGGACACTATTCTTACCTCGGGACACTATTCTTACCTCGGGACACTATTCTCACCTCAGGACACTATTCTTACCTCAGGACACTATTCTTACCTCAGGACACTATTCTCACCTCAGGACACTATTCTTACTTCGGGACACTATTCTTACCTCTGGACACTATTCTCACCTCGGGACACTATTCTCACCTCGGGACACTATTCTCACCTCGGGACACTATTCTTACCTCGGGACACTATTCTTACCTTGGGACACTATTCTCACCTCGGGACACTATTCTCACCTCGGGACACTATTCTCACCTCGGGACACTATTCTCACCTCGGGACACTATTCTCACCTCGGGACACTATTCTTACCTTGGGACACTATTCTTACTTCGGGACACTATTCTTACCTCTGGACACTATTCTTACTTCGGGACACTATCCTTACCTCGGGACACTATTCTTACCTCGGGACACTATTCTTACCTCGGGACACTATTCTCACCTCCGGACACTATTCTTACCTCTGGACACTATTCTTACTTCGGGACACTATTCTTACCTCGGGACACTATTCTTACCTCGGGACACTATTCTTACCTCGGGACACTATTCTCACCTCCGGACACTATTCTTACCTCGGGACACTATTCTTACCTCGGGACACTATTCTTACCTCAGGACACTATTCTCACCTCGGGACACTATTCTTACCTCGGGACACTATTCTTACCTCGGGACACTATTCTCACCTCAGGACACTATTCTTACCTCAGGACACTATTCTTACCTCAGGACACTATTCTCAGCTCAGGACACTATTCTCACCTCGGGACACTATTCTTACCTCAGGACACTATTCTTACCTCGGGACACTATTCTTACCTCGGGACACTATTCCCACCTCGGGACACTATTCTTACCTCGGGACACTATTCTCACCTCGGGACACTATTCTCACCTCGGGACACTATTCTTACCTCGGGACACTATTCTCACCTCGGGACACTATTCTCACCTCGGGACACTATTCCCACCTCGGGACACTATTCCCACCTCGGGACACTATTCTCACCTCGGGACACTATTCTCACCTCGGGACACTATTCTCACCTCGGGACACTATTCTTACCTCGGGACACTATTCTTACCTCGGGACACTATTCTTACCTCAGGACACTATTCTTACCTCAGGACACTATTCTTACCTCGGGACACTATTCTTACCTCAGGACACTATTCTTACCTCAGGACACTATTCTTACCTCAGGACACAATTCTCACCTCAGGACACTATTCTTACCTCAGGACACTATTCTTACCTCAGGACACTATTCTTACCTCAGGACACTATTCTTACCTCGGGACACTATTCTTACCTCAGGACACTATTCTTACCTCAGGACACTATTCTCACCTCAGGACACTATTCTTACCTCGGGACACTATTCTTACCTCAGGACACTATTCTTACCTCAGGACACTATTCCCACCTCAGGACACTATTCCCACCTCAGGACACTATTCTCACCTCAGGACACTATTCTTACCTCAGGACACTATTCCCACCTCAGGACACTATTCTTACCTCAGGACACTATTCCCACCTCAGGACACTATTCCCACCTCAGGACACTATTCTTACCTCAGGACACTATTCTTACCTCAGGACACTATTCTTACCTCAGGACACTATTCTCACCTCAGGTCACTATTCCTACCTCGGGACACTATTCCCACCTCAGGACACTATTCCCACCTCAGGACACTATTCTCAAATTAGGACACTATTCTTACCTCAGGACACTATTCCCACCTCAGGACACTATTCTCACCTCAGGACACTATTCTTACCTCAGGACACTATTCATACCTCAGGACACTATTCCCACCTCAGGACACTATTCCCACCTCAGGACACTATTCCCACCTCAGGACACAATTCTTACCTCAGGACACTATTCCCACCTCAGGACACTATTCCCACCTCAGGACACTATTCCCACCTCGGGACACTATTCCCACCTCAGGACACTATTCCCACCTCACGACACTATTCCCACCTCGGGACACTATTCCCACCTCAGGACACTATTCCCACCTCAGGACACTATTCCCACCTCAGGACACTATTCCCACCCCGGGACACTATTCCCACCTCAGGACACTATTCCCACCTCAGGACACTATTCCCACCTCGGGACACTATTCCCACCTCGGGACACTATTCCCACCTCAGGACACTATTCCCACCTCAGGACACTATTCCCACCTCGGGACACTATTCCCACCTCAGGACACTATTCCCACCTCGGGACACTATTCCCACCTCGGGACACTATTCCCACCTCAGGACACTATTCCCACCTCGGGACACTATTCCCACCTCAGGACACTATTCCCACCTCGGGACACTATTCCCACCTCGGGACACTATTCCCACCTCAGGACACTATTCCCACCTCAGGACACTATTCCCACCTCGGGACACTATTCCCACCTCAGGACACTATTCCCACCTCAGGACACTATTCCCACCTCGGGACACTATTCCCACCTCAGAACACTATTCCCACCTCGGGACACTATTCCCACCTCAGGACACTATTCCCACCTCGGGACACTATTCCCACCTCGGGACACTATTCCCACCTCGGGACACTATTCCTACCTCAGGACACTATTCCCACCTCAGGACACTATTCCCACCTCAGAACACTATTCCCACCTCGGGACACTATTCCCACCTCGGGACACTATTCCCACCTCGGGACACTATTCCCACCTCGGAACACTATTCCCACCTCGGGACACTATTCCCACCTCGGGACACTATTCCCACCTCGGGACACTATTCCCACCTCAGGACACTATTCCCACCTCGGGACACTATTCCCACCTCAGGACACTATTCCCACCTCAGGACACTATTCCCACCTCGGGACACTATTCCCACCTCAGGACACTATTCCCACCTAGGGACACTATTCCCACCTCGGGACACTATTCCCACCTCGGGACACTATTCCCACCTCGGGACACTATTCCCACCTCGGGACACTATTCCCACCTCGGGACACTATTCCCACCTCGGGACACTATTCCCACCTCGGGACACTATTCCCACTTTAGGAGAGCTGGCAGCGTTGTTTATTGCGTCCTAACTGTCAACAGAAACAACTAAACAGCCTCATCCGGAAGCTTCATTAAGTAGCTATTGCTACCGGAGTGTTTGCTTGTTTGTTTGTTTCTTTGTTTGTTTGGTCCAAGCCATCAGCACGCGAGCCTCGCCTCGGGCCCGCTCTTGCAGAGTCGAAGAACTCGCGAAATCGACTACAGGTAAATTGTAGCTGGTGGTAAACAAAATGCTGTTATTAGCTGTGTGTACTCACCTATTTATGCTTGCGGGAGTTGAGCTCTGGCTCTTTGGTCCCGCCTCTCAACTGTCAATCAACTGGTGTACAGGTTCCTGAGCCTACTGGGCTCTATCATATCTACACTTGAAACTGTGTATGGAGTCAGCCTCCACCACATCACTTCCTAATGCATTCCATCTGTCAACCACTCTGACAGTAAAAAAAGTTCTTTCTAATATTTCTGTGGCTCATTTGGGCACTCAGTTTCCACCAGTGTCCCCTAGTGCGTGTGCCCCTTGTGTTAAATAGCCTGTCTTTAGCTACCCTATCAAATCCTCTGGGAATCTTGTACGTGGTGATCATGTCCCCCCCCCTAACTCTCCTGTCTTCCACCGACGTGAGGTTTAATTCCCGAAGTTTCTCCTCGTAGCTCATACCTCTCAGCCCGGGTACTAGTCTGGTGGCAAACCTTTGAAACATTTCCAGTTTACTCTTTTGTTTGACTAGATATGGACTCCATGCTGGGGCTGCATAATCCAGGTTTGGTCCTACATAGGTGATATACAAAGTTCCGAATAATTCCTTACGCAAGTTTCTAAATGCCGTTCTTATGTTGGCCAACCTGGCATTTGCTGCTGATGTTATCCTCTTGATATGAGCTTCAGGGGACAGGTCTGGCGTGATACCAACTCCCAGGTCTTTCTCTCTCACTGACTCGAAGAATTTCATCCCCCAAATGATATCTTGTATCTGGCCCCCTGCTCATACACCTATCTTCATTACATTACATTTGCTTGGGCTGTACTCACCTAATTGTGCTTGCGGGGGTTGAGCTCTGGCTCTTTGCTCCCGCCTCTCAACCGTCGATCAACTGGTGTACAGATTCCTGAGCCTACTGGGCTCTATCATATCTACATTTGAAACTGTGTATGGAGTCAGCCTCCACCACTGTGTGTGTGTGTGTGTGTGTGTGTGTGTGTGTGTGTGTGTTTACTAGTTGTGTTTACTAGTTGTGTTTTTGCGGGGGTTGAGCTTTGCTCTTTCGGCCCGCCTCTCAACTGTCAATCAACTGTTTACTAACTACTAATTTTTTTTTTTTTTTTTTTTTTTTTTTTTTTTTTTTTTTTTTCTCCCCCACACCACACACACACACACACCAGGAAGCAGCCCGTGACAGCTGACTAACTCCCAGGTACATATTTACTGCTAGGTAACAGGGGCACTTAGGGTGAAAGAAACTTTGCCCATTTGTTTCTGCCTCGTGCGGGAATCGAATCCGCGCCACAGAATTACGAGTCCTGCGCGCTATCCACCAGGCTACGAGGCCCCTATCCTCGTGTGTGTGTGTGTGTGTGTGTGTGTGTGTGTGTGTGTGTGTGTTGAAAACATATCCAGCACATATTGTTGCTATAAGTGACTGACGGATATTGCAATGGGATGCTATGTATATGTGGCAATTATACAATCTATGTTGTTATGTTGTTAAGCTCATATTATTTATGGGTGTTGGATATGGGAGAGGTGATTGGATAGTTAGTACAGAGTTGTAAACCATAGCTGGTGGATTAATGAATGATTTGCGGGCCAATTTCCAGGCGTGTAATCACCTAGTTGTGCTAAACTACCGTGGTTGTTGGGGGTTATATAGCTCCGACTTGTTCTATCTCCACCTCTCCACTTTCAGTCAACTTATATACAAGATACGGAAACATTTGGGCCATATTTCGTTATACAATGAACTTAATTTCTAAGTAATATTTCTAAGTTCGCGATCTGCATGCATTGAAAATAGCATCGTAGGGAAGTATTCTGTATTCATTATTCATGTAAGTAATTATTAGACGTTTTGTGGTAGTTTTGGTAATTCTTCATTTTCATTTTTTTGGCATCTTATTAAGTTTATTGAAACCGTTTGTGCCATTTTTCAGCATATTTGTTTATTATTTATTTCAAGACATTTTTATTTTTCTAATTTGGGTATTCCACAAGTGGTCTGTTGCTTGTGTACAACCCATACTAAATTGTATTTTATTGATTGCTATTTGTATTCCTCTCTGATTGCTATTTGTATTCCTCTCTGATTGCTATTTGTATTCCTCTCTGATTGCTATTCCTATTTCTCTCTGATTGCTATTTGTATTCCTCTCTGATTGCTATTTGTATTCCTCTCTGATTGCTATTTGTATTCCTCTCTGATTGCTATTTGTATTCCTCTCTGATTGCTATTTGTATTCCTCTCTGATTGCTATTTGTATTCCTCTCTGATTGCTATTTGTATTCCTCTCTGATTGCTATTTGTATTCCTCTCTGATTGCTATTTGTATTCCTCTCTGATTGCTATTTGTATTCCTCTCTGATTGCTATTTTTATTCCTATCTGATTGCTATTTGTATTCCTCTCTGATTGCTATTTGTATTCCTCTCTGATTGCTATTTGTATTCCTCTCTGATTGCTATTTGTATTCCTCTCTGATTGCTATTTGTATTCCTCTCTGAGAATTCTGTATCAGGTTGTTAAGGCTTGGAAATTCCACTTGAAATGATTCCATTCTCGAGCTACTTCTTGAGGTTATCTTGAGATGATTTCAGGGCTTTAGTGTCCCCGCGGCCCGGTCCTCGACCAGGCCTCCACCCCCAGGAAGCAGCCCGTGACAGCTGACTAACACCCAGGTACCTATTTTACTGCTAGGTAACAGGAGCATATGGTGAAAGAAACTCTGCCCATTGTTTCTCGGCGGCGCCTGGGATCGAACACGGGACCACAGGATCACAATTCCAGCGTACTGTCCGCTCGGCCGACCGGCCGACCACCCACTTTCCTAACTGACCTGACCATAGTAATTAAGCTGATGACACCTTTTGCCACATCACCGTTTATTGCCCCAATACCTGTCTCCACCTCTATTTTGTTCTCTTGACTTCTTATACAGCGTCTCTCTCTCTCTCTCTCTCTCTCTCTCTTTCTCTCTCTCTCTCTCTCTCTCTCTCTCTCTCTCTCTCTCTCTCTCTCTCTCTCTCTCTCTCTCTCTCTCTCTCTCTCACCAAACCCATAATGGTATCCAATTCTTAATATCAATGTGCAACAGCCATTCCAACTCCATAATTTCCAATCGGATAATTGTGTCAAAATTCTTGGATAAACAACAACACAATAATAACCGAAACCCAAACACCTCCTTCCCCTAAACCCCCCCCCCCAACCACCGTCCCTAACACCCCCCTAACCCCTCCCCCGTTCGTTTGGAAACAAAGTCAAATAATTTCCCTGAGCCCAGAGCTGTAGGTCTTTGTGACGGAGCAATAATTCCCTACGGGATAGGGAGAAAATCTCCGCCCGCTATTTTTTAATCCCCCGCCCCACTATTTTTAATCCCCCGCCCCACTATTGGTAATCCTCCAATTAAATTCGCGCGCCGCTATTCCCCCCCCCCCCCCCCCACCCACCGTTAAAAAAAATTATGCGGCTTGGCGGTAAAATTCTGGAGGTTTAACGCAAAACTCAAGTCATATGGTAAAGGGGGAACCACGGACCATCTCTTAAGGACAATGATAGATGTCCCTAGATGATGGTGAGCGTCCCTAGATGATTGTGAGCGTCCCTAGATGATGGTGAGCGTCCCTAGATGATGGTGAGCGTCCCTAGATGATGGTGAGCGTCCCTAGATGATGGTGAGCGTCCCTAGATGATGGTGAGCGTCCCTAGATGATGGTTAGCGTCCCTAGATGATGTTGAGCGTCCCTAGATGATGGTGAGCGTCCCTAGATGATGGTTAGCGTCCCTAGATGATGGTGAGCGTCCCTAGATGATGGTGAGCGTCCCTAGATGATAGTGAGCGTCCCTAGATGATAGTGAGCGTCCTTAGATGATAGTGAGCGTCCTTAGATGATAGTGAGCGTCCTTAGATGATAGTGAGCGTCCCCTAGATGATGGTGAGCGTCCCTAGACGATGGTGAGCGTCCCTAAATGATAGTGAACGTCCCTTGATGATAGTGAGCGTCCCTAGACGATGGTGAGCGTCCCTAGATGATGGTGAGCGTCCCAAGATGATGGTGAGCGTCCCTAGATGATGGTGAGCGTCCCTAGATGATGGTGAGCGTCCCTAGATGATGGTGAGCGTCCCTAGATGATGGTGAGCGTCCCTAGATGATGGTGAGCGTCCCTAGATGATGGTGAGCGTCCCTAGATGATGGTGAGCGTCCCTAGATGATGGTTAGCGTCCCTAGATGATGTTGAGCGTCCCTAGATGATGGTGAGCGTCCCTAGATGATGGTTAGCGTCCCTAGATGATGGTGAGCGTCCCTAGATGATGGTGAGCGTCCCTAGATGATAGTGAGCGTCCCTAGATGATAGTGAGCGTCCTTAGATGATAGTGAGCGTCCTTAGATGATAGTGAGCGTCCTTAGATGATAGTGAGCGTCCCCTAGATGATGGTGAGCGTCCCTAGACGATGGTGAGCGTCCCTAGATGATAGTGAACGTCCCTTGATGATAGTGAGCGTCCCTAGACGATGGTGAGCGTCCCTAGATGATGGTGAGCGTCCCAAGATGATGGTGAGCGTCCCTAGATGATGGTGAGCGTCCCTAGATGATGGTGAGCGTCCCTAGATGATGGTGAGCGTCCCTAGATGATGGTGAGCGTCCCTAGATGATAGTCTGCCTCTAGATGATAGTGAACGTCCCTAGATTATAGTGAGCGTCCCTAGATTATAGTGAGCGTCCCTAGATGATAGTGAGCGTACCCTAGATTATAGTCTGCCTCCCTAGATGATGGTGAACGTCCCTAGATTATAGTGAGCGTCCCTAGATGATGGTGAGCGTCCCTAGATGATGGTGAGCGTCCCTAGATGATGGTGAGCGTCCCTAGATGATGGTGAGCGTCCCTAGATGATAGTGAGCGTCCCTAGATGATGGTGAGCGTCCCTAGATGATGGTGAGCGTCCCTAGATGATAGTGAGCGTCCCTAGATGATAGTGAGCGTCCCTAGATGATAGTGAGCGTCCCTAGATGATAGTGAGCGTCCCTAGATGATGGTGAGCGTCCCTAGATGATAGTGAGCGTCCCTAGATGATAGTGAGCGTCCCTAGATGATGGTGAGCGTCCCTAGATGATAGTGAGCGTCCCTAAATTTTGAAAATAAATCCCCTCAAAAATACAACCTTTAAATCATTGCGTCAAGCTTTCCCCCATAAGTAAATTTTCTCCGTGTTAAATAAAATACTTAGAGATGAGAATAATTGGCTCTAATTATTATGTTAATTGCGTTCAATTATTTTTCATTGCGGTGTACACATCCGCAGCATTCTTTTAGCATTTCTTTCCCAGCCATTCCGTAGTCGCCTCGTTCCTAATCACCCTCATTACGTAATCTTCCCCCATTTCTAATCACCCAATCCGTAATGAACCGTTTGGTAATTTTAGCGTGTAACTTATGCTTAGCTTTTTAGGGGAATTTTCCCTACTAACTTTTCCCTTTCCGCTCTCCCCTGTGATTAGGGATTGGGGGTCTTCACTCTACTTTTTCCACTCCCTACGTCCCTCTTTCCCTACGTCCCTCTTTCCCTACGTCCCTCTTTCCCTACGTCCCTCTCTCTTTACGTCCCTCTTTCCCTACGTCCCTCTCTCCCTACGTCCCTCTCTCTTTACGTCCCTCTCTCTACGTCCCTCTTTCCCTGCGTCCCTCTCTCTCTCTACGTCCCTCTTTCCCTGCGTCCCTCTCTCTCTACGTCCCTCTCTCTCTCTCTCCTCCTCTCTCACGACCTCTCCCACAGAACTCGTTCCTCTCGACTTTCATCTCATTTGCTCTTAATTTCCATCACTTTTTAATTATTCTCATCAATATCACTTAGTGTACGTGGGTGACTTGGCCCTGGGCGAGGCTGTGTGTACTCACCTATATGTACTCACCTATATGTGCTTGCAGGATCGAGCATTGACTCTTGGATCCCGCCTTTCGAGCATCGGTTGTTTACAGCAATGACTCCTGTCCCATTTCCCTATCATACCTGGTTTTAAAATTATGAATAGTATTTGCTTCCACAACCTGTTCCTGAAGTGCATTCCATTTCCCCACTACTCTCACGCTAAAAGAAAACTTCCTTACATCTCTGTGACTCATCTGAGTTTCAAGCTTCCATCCATGTCCTCTCGTTCTGTTACTATTCCGTGTGAACATTTCGTCTATGTCCACTCTGTCAATTCCTCTGAGTATCTTATACGTTCCTATCATGTCCCCCCTCTCCCTTCTTCTTTCTAGTGTCGTAAGGCACAGTTCCCTCAGGCGCTCTTCATACCCCATCCCTCGTAGCTCTGGGACGAGTCTCGTTGCAAACCTCTGAACCTTTTCCAGTTTCATTATATGCTTCTTCAGATGGGGACTCCATGATGAGGCGGCATACTCTAAGACTGGCCTTACGTAGGCAGTGTAAAGCGCCCTAAATGCCTCCTTACTTAGGTTTCTGAATGATGTTCTAACTTTTGCCAGTGTAGAGTACGCTGCTGTCGTTATCCTATTAATATGTGCCTCAGGAGATAGATTAGGTGTTACGTCCACCCCCAGGTCTCTTTCACGCGTCGTTACAGGTAGGCTGTTCCCCTTCATTGTGTACTGTCCCTTTGGTCTCCTATCTCCTAGTCCCATTTCCATAACTTTACATTTGCTCGTGTTGAATTCTAGTAGCCATTTCTCTGACCATCTCTGCAATCTGTTCAGGTCCTCTTGGAGGATCCTGCAATCCTCATCTGTCACAACTCTTCTCATCAACTTTGCATCATCCGCAAACATCGACATGTAGGACTCTACGCCTGTAAACATGTCGTTAACATACACAAGAAATAGAATTGGTCCCAGCACCGATCCTTGTGGTACTCCACTTGTTACTGTTCGCCAGTCCGACTTCTCGCCCCTTACCGTAACTCTTTGGCTCCTTCCTGTTAGGTAGTTCCTTATCCATTCTAGGACCTTTCCCCCCACCCCCGCCTGCCTCTCGAGCTTGAACAGCAGTCTCATGTGCGGTACTGTATCAAAGGCTTTTTGGCAGTCCAGAAATATGCAGTCTGCCCAACCATCTCTGTCCTGTCTTATCCTCGTTATTTTATCATAGAATTCCAGAAGGTTTGTTAGGCACGATTTCCCTGTCCAGAACCCATGTTGATGTTTGTTCACAAACCTAATGTTCTCCAGGTGTGCAACCAGTCGTAGCCTAATTATTCTTTCCAGTATTTTACAGGGGATGCTTGTCAGTGATACAGGTCTGTAGTTAAGTGCCTCCTCCCTATCTCCTTTCTTGAAGATCGGCACGACATTTGCCTTCTTCCAGCAACTGGGCAATTCTCCTGACATAAGTGACTCATTAAAGATCATTGCCAGAGGCACGCTGAGGGCCTGTGCTGCTTCTTTTAGTATCCACGGTGATACTTTGTCTGGTCCAACTGCTTTAGTTGCATCTAGAGTTGTCAACTGTTTCATTACCTCCTCTGCTGTCACCTCTATATCTGATAGTCTTTCATCTAGGGTAACCCCTTCCAACAATGGGAGCTGCTCAGGCTCGGTAGTGAACACTCCATGGAAACTGGCATTCAGTGCCTCGCAGATTTCCTTGTCACTTTCAGTATATGCCCCCTCTGTCTTCCTTAGTCTTGTCACTTGGTCGTTCACCGACATTTTTCTTCTTATATGACTGTGTAGTAACTTAGGTTGTTTTTTCGCTTTGATTGCAATATCGTTCTCATAGTCCCTTTCCGATGTTCGTCTTATGTTAATGTAATCGTTCCTAGCTCTGTTGTATCTGCTTCTGTTGTCCTCTGTTCTTTGTCTTCTGTACTTCCTCCACTCCCGCCTGCTGGCCATTTTTGCTTCCTGACACTGTCTATTAAACCATGGGTTATTATATTCCTTCTTATTTTTTCCCTTTACCGTTGGTATAAATCTCTCTTCGGCCTCCTGGCATTTCTGTATGACTAGGTCCATCATATCTTGGACTGTTTTTCCTCTAATTTCTTCCTCCCACTGCACTTCACCCAGATAGTCCCTTATCCTCATATAGTCCCCTTTCCTGTAGTCAGCTCTCCTTTCCCAGATCTCTTGTCCCATGGTCATAATTTTGAATTCCATCATGTAGTCAAAGACTAGGACACAATGGTCACTGGCCCCTAGAGGTATTTCATGCTCTAAATTCTCGATATCTTCTACGTTCTGGGTGAAAATCAGGTCTAATAGGCTCGGTGCATCTCCTCCTCTTTCCCTTGTGTCTTCCTTCACATGTTGTGTCAGGAAATTCCTGTCTATAACATCTACTAATTTTGCTCCCCACGTTTCATCCCCTCCATGGGGATTCCTTGATTCCCAATTTATCTCTCCATGATTTAGGTCCCCC
Source organism: Procambarus clarkii (assembly GCF_020424385.1). Taxonomy (NCBI): domain Eukaryota; kingdom Metazoa; phylum Arthropoda; class Malacostraca; order Decapoda; family Cambaridae; genus Procambarus; species Procambarus clarkii. The sequence continues at coordinate 4,467 of NW_025571429.1, read as the reverse complement.
ATGATCAGCAGCTTCGCTCTCATTCTGTGGGCTAGTGTTGCTGCCTTCTGCAGTTCATCAATACATGCTTTGTTGTTGTCATCATACTCCTGCCTGGGTCTTCTACTGTTTGGTGGGGTGTGTGTGTGTGTGTGTGTGTGTGTGTGTGTGTGTGTGTGTGTGTGTGTGTGTGTGTGTGTGTGTGTGTGTGTGTGTGTATTCATCTAGTTGTGTTTACGGGGGTTGAGCTTTGCTCTTTCGACCCGCCTCTCAACTCTCAATCAACTGTTTACTAACTACTTTTTTTTCCCACAACACACACACACACGCCAGGAAGCAGCCCGTGACAGCCAACTAACTCCCAGGTACCTATTTACTGCTAGGCAACAGGGGCATTCAGGGTAAAAGAAACTTTGCCCATTTGTTTCTGCCTCGTGCGGGAATCGAACCCGCGCCACAGAATTACGAGTCCTGCGCGCTATCCACCAGGCTACGAGGCCCCGTATGTGTGTGTGTGTGTGTGTGTGTGTGTGTGTGTGTGTGTGTGTGTGTGTGTGTGTGTGTGTGTGTGTGTGTGTGTGTGTGTGTGTGTGCTGCTTTTCTGGGAGGTAGAGTGCATGTCCTCGACCAGGGTGCTTGCCTACTTGTGTCTAGGGGAGGAGAGGGGGGGGGGGATTCAGCTCCTGGGCTCTAGTTAGGGCATTTGTTGCTCCTGTTATGCCTCGGTTCTCTGTCACCAGTCTTTGGCTGATCTCTGTTTGCAGCTTCCATCTGTGTAACCTCTGTCTCTCTCTCTCTCTCTCTCTCTCTCTCTCTCTCTCTCTCTCTCTCTCTCTCTCTCTCTCTCTCTCTCTCTCTCTCTCTCTCTCTCTCTCTCTCTCTCTCTCTCTCTCTCTCTCTCTCTCTCTCTCTCTCTCTCTCTCTCTCTCTCTCCTCCCTCCCTCCCGTACTCACTTCTTGCAGGTCGGCGTTCAATCCCCCGACCCCTACAAGTAGTTGGGCAATTGTGCCTGGCAGGAAGCAGAGGCGTTTGGGTTATGAAGCGGATCAATTTGATAACATGGATAATGGAAGGTGGTGCAACGGAGCAGGTTGATAAACCTGTCTCCAAACGGTTGTATACTCACGTAGTTGTGTAAGGGCACAGTTGTGTAAGGGCACAAGGTCGGTACAAGTAACTCTGGAGACAGCAAGGAGCACATTGCCGGTCTGAAGTAATTGTCTCGATATATAGGAAAGGTGTCAAGAAAGGGGGGAAGAGGAGAAGGGAGGGGGGTGGAATGTCTCTAGCATCTTGACAGATCTTGATGGCCGAGGCTGGCTGGGTCAAAGACAAGAGTTCCTCCTGCTGGAATGAATGCCGGGACTCGATAAGAATCTTCCAGAGGGAAATGAAATACGGAGTATGATGTAAACATGTCACACACACACACACACACACACACACACACACACACACACACACACACACACACACACACACACACACACACACACAGAGGAGCAGAGGAGGGAGGCGGGGTTGTCCTCCCTTCTGGTGTTACTGGGTACCCACAACCAGCTACCCAGTAACACCAGAAGGGAGGACAACCCCGCCTTCCTCCTCTGCATAGAAAACCCCCCTACCCCAAACCCTCCCTGCCCCCACTCAAAAGTTCAGCCAAATCTCCCTCCCCCCACACCCAATCCCCACCCTTCTACCCCTCCCCTCCTCCCGAGGCCTCCCTCCCCCCCTTTCCTTCCCGTCCTCCCTCCCCTTTCACCCCATACCCTCCCTGTCCCTCCCCCTTCACTGGATCCCCCGCCCCTCATTCCAGTATCCTCTGAGATCCTGTTACCCACCTCACAGGTCCTCACACCCATGGAACAGCCTCCCCCACCAGCAGAACACTCACCAAGGAGGCGATTTGAGAAGGGACAGAAGAAAGTGAGCCTCAAAGCGATGTACACTAACATAGATGGAATTACAAATAAAGCAAATGAGCTTGGAGAACTGGTACTAGAGGAAAACCCAGACATAATAGCCCTCACAGAAACAAAGATCACGAAAACAATAACAAATGCAGTGTTTCCACAGGACTATTATGCTATGCGGAAAGAGAGGGAAGGAAGAGGTGGGGGTGGTGTAGCTCTGCTGGTAAGAAAAGGCTGGGATTTTGAGGAGATGGATATTCAGGCTGTGAAGGTTTCAGTGACTACATAGCAGGTACTGTAACAAATGGAGGGAAAAAAATTATAGTCGCAGTCATATATAATCCACCACCAAATGACAGAAGACCTAGACAGGAATATGATAGAAACAACATGGCCACCATTAACATAATAGAAAGAGCAGCTTCTGTTGCTAGCAGGAATGGATCTGGACTACTAATTATGGGAGACTTGAACCATGGGAAGATAGATTGGAAGAACAGAGACCGCATGGAGGACCAGAAACATGGAGAGCTAAGCTGCTGGACGTGGCAACAAGAAACTTTCTAAGCCAGCATACCAAAGAGCCAACAAGAATGAGAGGAGAAGATGAACCAGCAATGCTTGATTTGATATTTACCCTAAATGAATGGGATATAAGGGAAGTTAAGATGGAAGCGCCCTTGGGAATGAGTGACCACAGTGTATTGAACTTTGAGTACCTGGTAGAGCTAGGACTTATCTCCCCCCAAAAGAGAACTAGGAATCAAAAGGCTGGCATACCGAAAGGGGAATTATGAACAGATGAGAAGTTTCCTAAGTGAAATACCTTGGGACACAGACCTCAGAGACAAGTCTGTACAGGGTATGATGGACTATGTTACCCAAAAGTGTCAGGAGGCAGTAAACAGGTTCATCCCGGCCCAAAGGGAAAAATCCGAGAAGCAACAAAAGAATCCATGGTATAATAGGGCATGTATGGAAGCGAAGAAACTGAACAAGAAGGCGTGGAGGAACTTCCGGAATAACCCAGAACACCAGAAAGCAGGGAGAGATACCAGAGAACCAGGAATGAGTACGTCAGGGTGAGAAGAGAAGCAGAGAAAATTTTTGAAAATGATATAGCAAACAAAGCCAAGACCGAACCAAAGCTACTCCACAGTCACATCAGAAGGAAAACAACAGTGAAAGAACAGGTATTGAAACTTAGAACAGGCGAGGACAGGTATACAGAGAATGACAGAGAGGTGTGTGAGGAACTCAACAAGAGGTTCCAGGAGGTCTTCACAATAGAACAGGGTGAGGTCACTGTGCTAGGAGAAAGGGAGGTAAACCAGGCGGCCTTGGAGGAGTTCGAAATTACGAGAGAGGAGGTCAAGAGACACCTGCTGGATCTGGATGTTAGAAAGGCGGTTGGTCCAGATGGGATCTCACCATGGGTACTGAAAGAGTGTGCAGAGGCACTTTGCTTGCCACTCTCCATAGTGTATAGTAAATCACTAGAGACGGGAGACCTACCAGAAATATGGAAGACGGCGAATGTGGTCCCAATATACAAAAAGGGCGACAGACAAGAGGCACTGAACTACAGGCCAGTGTCCTTGACTTGTATACCATGCAAGGTGATGGAGAAGATCGTGAGAAAAAACCTGGTAACACATCTGGAGAGAAGGGACTTCGTGACAAATCGCCAACATGGATTCAGGGAGGGTAAATCTTGCCTTACAGGCTTGATAGAATTCTACGATCAGGTGACACAGATTAAGCAAGAAAGAGAGGGCTGGGCGGACTGCATTTTCTTGGATTGTCGGAAAGCCTTTGACACAGTACCGCATAAGAGGCTGGTACATAAGCTGGAGAGACAGGCAGGTGTAGCTGGTAAGGTGCTCCAGTGGATAAGGGAGTATCTAAGCAATAGGAAGCAGAGAGTTACGGTGAGGGGTGAGACCTCCGATTGGCGTGAAGTCACCAGTGGAGTCCCACAGGGCTCTGTACTCGGTCCTATCTTGTTTCTGATATATGTAAATGATCTCCCGGAGGGTATCGATTCATTTCTCTCAATGTTTGCGGACGATGCTAAAATTATGAGAAGGATTAAAACAGAAGAGGACTGTTTGAGGCTTCAAGAAGACCTAGACAAGCTGAAGGAATGGTCGAACAAATGGTTGTTAGAGTTTAACCCAACCAAATGTAATGTAATGAAGATAGGTGTAGGAGCAGGAGGCCAGATACAAGGTATCATCTGGGAGAGGAAATTCTTCAGGAGTCAGAGAAGGAAAAAGACTTGGGGGTTGATATCACGCCAGACCTGTCTCCTGCAGCACATATCAAGCGGATAACATCAGCGGCATATGCCAGGCTGGCCAACATACGAACGGCATTCAGAAACTTGTGTAAAGAATCATTCAGAACTTTGTATACCACATATGTCAGGCCAATCCTGGAGTATGCAGCCCCAGCATGGAGTCCATATCTAGTCAAGGATAAGACTAAACTGGAAAAGGTTCAAAGGTTTGCCACCAGACTAGTACCCGAGCTGAGAGGTATGAGCTACGAGGAGAGACTACGGGAATTAAA